>VMDO01003612.1:0-139679 GCA_007922755.1 Pedetes capensis
TCAAGAAAAATGAAATAGGGTCATTCGCAGCAAAATGGATGGAATTAGAGAAAATTATTTTAAGCAAACGAACACAAGTTCAGAAAGAGAAACAACACATGTTCTCACTCATATGAGAGAGCTGACTCAAAATTACAAGAAGGAAAAATTCTACTCAAAGGTCAGATCACATTAAAAGGGGGGGAGGGAAGATAAGAATAAGGTCAATATAAGTAGACTAGAAATCGCATGTAATTGTTCTAACAAGATAGAAACAAAGACCACTACAGAAAAAGTTTCTATCTTAAACAGAAATGGAACCCAAGGACATATAGAAAAATACTATATAGTAAAAGATAGAGAAGACTTGGATGGGAAACTTAGATGGGAAGGAAGGGAGGGGGGGAACATAGAGGAGGGTAAGGGGTAACCTATATGAATAATGCTTATCAAATTACATATATGAAAATTGTCACAATGAAAAGCATGTCAAAATGAATTGCATTATGATGTACATTAAAAATTTCTAATAAAAAAAAAAACAGGTGTCCCAAGCCTAGGCCTTCAACTTGCCCCAGCATCCACAAGGACCAATTAACACTTAGCATTCAAATTCCGCCCACTAAGCCAGCCCCTCCGTGTCCCAGAGAAGAAAAAAAAAACAAAGAAAAAAGAAAAAAAAAATTAAAAAGGGCCTAGGAGTTCAGCTCAGTGGTGGGATGCTTTCTTCACATGTGTAAGGCCCTGGGTTCACCCTCCAGTACTGAAAAAAATTTTGGAAAATGTAAAAGCTCATGATATTGTAATAGTACCTCATCTTGGGCACATGTGAGTTGTTTTTATTTTCATTTATTTTTATTTTTCTGTGCAATTCAGAAATCTGCAAACTACTAATGTATAGTGTATCTCAATGTAACTGGGGTATTAGTGAAGATTCCACTACCAGTTTTTCAAATAGCAGCATGGAGGGCCCTACGCAGGGTAGAATACTTAGAGGTCAAATTTTGGTAGGAAAAGCATCTCATCAGAATAACGGTCAGAAGGAAACACCTCTCTCAGGCATAGTGGTCTTCATGAAACCTGGTGTGTGACAGTGGAAGTACTGGTGGTGTTGGGTAGAAACATGGCAGTGAGAACAAGGTGTAGGTCAGAGCCATGGTGGACGTCTGTGCAGACTTGGCTCTGCCCACCAGTGTCACCTGGGAAGTGACACCGTTCTCACAGGCCCCATGTCACAAATTTGTGATTTGTTATTTATTATGATCATTTTTGGCATAAACAGACAGGGGTCTTGATCTAACACAATCAGTATTTCACAACAGTTTTCTAGCAGATGGCTGTGAAGAGGAATCAGTGTGCCATTTTCCATTTGTTCCCAAGGGGCCATCTGGACTGGTGGTGACCGAGGTTACACTGATGCCAAAATTAACTAACCCAAGGGAGCAGTAGATGGAGATAATTTATAGGGGGCCTAAAGGTTAGGAAAACCACAGTGGTGTCATAGGACAGGAGGAATACACCTGAAGGCCTCTAGGCCCTGGGACGGTGGGTGACCACAGTCAGCCAGGCCAGTTTGTGGGCATGAAGCCACATGCGCTCAGCTTAAACTGGGCCAGGAGTGCTGCAGGAGGAAATCGAGCCTGTCTTGTCTCCAGCTAAATGTTGCCCACAGAAGCATAGCCCCAGAGTGAGGAGGCCTGTCTGTTTTTCAAGAAACATAAAAAAATTTTTTTCATGAGAAATCTTTGTACTTTGGAGAAGTGGATTCTTTCTCTCTCTCTCTTGTTCTAAATGCCATATGTTAGCCAAAGAAAGCACATCCCTGGGTTAATTCTGCCTATGCTGGACAAACATCTGTGACCTTTGAAGATCAGACTGCAGACCTCCTAGGTGGGTGTGAGGGGGTGACATTTGCTCACCTGAATCACAGCACAGGCACAAGTCCAGCTGGCATGTTGTAGGAGTCAGTTGGTGCTTATGGAATGTCCAAATGTCTCAATATTTTCTGCTGAGAACAGTTAACTTTTTTTTAACTTAATTTATTGTTACCACCTTCTCAAAAAAAGGGAGAAGAAACTGTAGGGCAACTGCTTATTTTAAACTGAGTTGTAGTGTCAGAGTGACCGTATCATGTGGGGGTCTCAGTCAGCAGGAAAGGAAATGCTGTGATAGTCCGATACATAGTGTGAGTTTAAGGAAAACTGACTTCCAAGTGCAGAGGAAAGGCAGGGCTCAGATGCCATGAAGGAATACAGTCTCTAAAAGAAGAAATTCTGGCTATTCACACACATGTGATGATATTAGGAAAGAAAAATGTGGCGATGTCTAACAAAACCAATCTAGGTGTTGTCTGCTCCATTCACACTTTGTAAGCAGAAGTGTAAATGTAGAAACAGTAACCAAGGACATTGCGAAGAAAGAGAGGATGCTGCAAAAGCATTTTCATAGTGATGAAGCAAGGAGTGACCTGGGATTTGGGAGGCATTGCTGTATGCATAGATGAATAAGTGAGTGAAGCAATCATATTTTACTGTCCTTAAAACTTTGCTGAGACTTGAAAGGAAAGTTAGGTCCACAATTTAGGGTCAATGGTACCATTTTAATGGTTAGTTAAGAAAAGCAATACTATTCAACCATTTTTATTTTTGTTTTTGTTTTTGTTGTTTCTGTTGTAGCTAAAATAATAAACATTTCAGATATAATGAAAACTTAATACAATTAAAAGATACAGAAGGAACAGCTAGCTGCCTGACATGACAGCTAATTGTGTGTGCTTATGGTATGCTAGGAATTAGGTTAAGTGCTTTGTCCATGTCATCCCATTTATTTTCCACAATAAACTTACTATTTTAGTCCATTTTGTGTTGCTATAACAAAATATCAGAGTCTGGGTACTTTATAAAGAAAAGAGACTTATTTATCTCAGAGTTCTGGAGGCTGAAAGTCCAAGTAGCATGGCACCTGCACCTGGCAAGGGCTCCCTGCCTGCGTGACAACATGGCCGATGGCACCATATAGTGGCAGCTTGTGCAAGAGCAGAGAGTGGCTTGTGGAAGAGGAGTTGGGGGTCCCAGGCTCACTTACAGAAGCCCACTATAATGGATCCTAATCTATTTCCTCAAGAGCAAGAGCAGCCCCGATGGGAAAAGCATGGATTCCTTTTAAAGACCTAAGCACCTCTCTGATGGTCCTTACCTCTTCAGTAGTATTATGTCAGGGAATTAAACCTCAGTGTGAGTTTTGGCAAGGACAGACCACAAGCTCTTAAGCCATGACACCTATGATAGCAGTACTATTGTTATTCCCACTTTATAGTTAGGGAGATGGAATTTAAGGAGATTTAAGACCTGACACCAGTTCTGAGGGCTAGTGAGCGGTGAGGTCGGCACTGGTGGTCCCCACTGTCTTCTGTGCCTGCCTATAACAACAGTACTACGTCTGGTCCCTAAGGAGCTAAGATCTGCAGTGTGGGCTGTTTACACAGCAGATCCCAGAGTTCCAGAAGGGACAGGACACCTCTGTCTACCATCTGTGATGACACCCGGCAGTCGGAAAGGAGGGAGTACAACTAGAAAAGAATGAATGTTTGTGTTTCCACAAATCCTGTTAACTGGTGAATTTGACTAATCACTGGAAAACTGTTAAAGAAATTGTGAGTACTAAAGAGATGGTAGTAATGATCAATAGAAAGCTGGATTGGTTGTCTAAAAATAACTTTGATACTGAAATTGTAATTTATAAATGTTAGTAGAATAATGAAGGAAAGCCTGCCATGATGTCTCTTAGTTTTACCACAGTGTATCTTCTCTTGATGGATCTGTGAACAAGTGAAGGGCTATGAGCCAGAAGCAGAGCATGAACCCGGGGATCCTTGGGTCTGTATTACATGTCACATTCCAGGTGTCACTCACCTGCTACTGCCCAGCTCTGGGTAGCCACCTCCCCCATCAGATTCTTGATTCATTCTCATTCTCTCTCTCTCTCTCTCTCTCTCTCTCTCTCTCTCTCTCTCTCTCCCCTCCCCTTCTCTCTTTCCCTCTCCTTTTCCCTCTCCCTCTCCCACACCCATCTTTTTCTCTCACCTACATCTCACTTTGTAGCCCAGCCTGGCCTCAAACTTGTAATCTACTGCCTCTGCCTCCTGAGTGCTGTGATTTCAGGTGTGTGCCACTACATACCCACCTCAAAAACATTCTTTATGCAGAAATTGGGGTAAAAACCCTTCCTTGGACTGTGCAGGTTAAGGAGGGTCAGGGAAATATCCGTCACTTGCTTCCTTTTCTATCTTTCATGAATAACAGAGTAGCAATATGTATTTTCATAGCTTCTGGAAAAACTTTACTTCATACAACCTCACAGCTGAGAGAGAGGGGATTTTCCACTGCTATGTTTGAGCCACCTGTTAAGTTCTTCTTTCTTTTAGACTTTTTGTATCTGCTTCATGAAAATGTAGAGAGAATGCTTAACTGACCTTACTCTGAGCTTGGGGAGAAGGGACAATGGACACATTGAGTGACAGACTCACTATTCAGAATTAAGATAAACCTGGGTAGTTGGAATTATGGGCTGAACCACAGGACATTACTTAGCAGGGACAAAAGGGAAGCTGTCTGCTTTGTTTTATAAAAGCTATCACACAAATATAAGACAGAAAGAAACCATTCTGTGTGTACAGAACATATCTTCACAGGTAACTAAGGCCCTGATGCCACTCTGTCCACACAAACCCGGGCTCTGGATTCCAGAGCACCTCCCCTACACTGCTTCCAAGTCAGGGCCCAGGATGAGACCCAGGTGGTGCCACATCCCATGAGGAATATGGTGAGAGACACTTAAAACATGGCAAGAAACACCATTTTTTAAAAACCCAACTTGTTCTTTGAGCTTTCACGTGGCAGAACTAGGATGGATGGATGAAAGAACAGAGAGATAGGTTGCTTTTCTAAAGGGAGCTTCTAAGAGCTCAAGCCATTGGTTGATAAGATAGACCTGACTATAAGATGCAAAGTTCCCTGTGATTGTAAGGTTAAAAGGGAGTGGGTTGTGGGCTTGTCTGGATTCAGGATTAGGGATTCTGCATCTGAGGAGTGGACAAGATAACTCCTAAGGGTTTACCAAAATTTTGGTCTTTGTTAGATGAATTTGTCTCCACTGTCTTGCCTAAATTGATATAGATTCTCAAATACTTAATTTACCTATAAATTGTTTTATAGGATTTATTTTATTTTGCCAAATAATATATGAAATGTAAAAAAAATCATTGAGTTTTTAATTTTCTTTGATTCCTTTCAATTTTAGAGGTTCTGTTGCTCTAGGATTCTTTTTTGCATAGAGAAGGGCTGGAAGCAAAAGTCTATACTTAGATATATTTATATTCCTCCTCAAAAATAAATAAAGCAACAGTGAAGACCTAATTTATGGGTGAAATAGTTTGATATAAAGATTTGAGCTCTCTTTACAAGATAAAAGCTTCAAGGCCAGGGCTGATGCTTGGGAGATAAAGATTGACTAATAGTGTCCTTTCCAACCAGTGCTGTACTGGCTGTTAACCATTTCTGATGTCTCTCCTTAGGATCCTGTAACCCTAAAAGAAGATGTTTGTGTGGAAGGTGTGGGGAAGAGATGAGAGCTCTTTGTATGGACATGTTCACTAGCAGTCATAAGCACCACCTCCTGCTTTGCTGCTTTTATGGGTACACACCTAGTCTACACCTACAGCAGATAGCCTGTGGTGTTCACACCCCACCATCTCTCTGATTCTCATCTTTCCCTGCAGGTTCCCTCTGTACAGGTGGAAAGTTTTGCCCTTTGGGAAATCAAGCACATGATACTGGTTTTGTCTATGTAATCATCTATTTATTTTGCCTATAATGAAGGAATTAATCTTGATACTTAAAAAATTATGTCAGACTTTATACATGGACATAAGTATGTGCGTGCACACCCTCATTTCTATTAATAGAGTAGCATTTTGGCAAACATTGGCTTTTTGGTCAGGACCTTTACGTTTTCTTCATCCTACCATCTCTTGGCATGTGTTTGGTTATTGATGAGTGCAGAGAGAACCACAGAAGAAAAGAAAAACTCCAGCCATGTGGGAGGGGCTCTGGCAGGTGCACCAGGTGTTTCCTGGCTATATGTCTGCTCATGTTTTTTCTCTGTGCTGGGGACAGGCACCCACCCTCTACTTCCATGTGGTGCCTTCTTCTCCTTCCAAGCTGATACAACTGTCACCTCTTCTGTGCAGTTTACCCAGGCTCTGTTCTCTTTCAAAGAGACACTGATGCCTCTTCTATCAAAGTTTCCATTTGTTCCTTTATTCTTTGTTTCTGCTCCTGGCTTAGAACTTACAGCGAATGCCTGTGGAGTCTCGTGTTCCTCAGCCTCTTTTCTCCTCTAGGTTGGGAGACCTTTGAGGGAACGAGTTGTCTCTTATTCACCCATGTTTCTCTAGGCCTGTTATATAATAGTTTTCCACCAAATGCCTGTGAATTGCCTTGGAGGAAACGCAGAAGGGACTCTGCTCATGAGACAGGCGGGTCTCATGGAGATGGAACAGGTGCTGTTTGGGAGCAGCACTTTTCTCCATGGGCTTGTTCAGGACACTTAGGGCATATTTTGCATCGCTGGCCGTGCCCACTGGAATGGCTACATGAAGCCCTGGTGTTAGGGTTTGGGTATGAAGTGTCCCCAAAAGGCTCATGTGTTGACAGCTTGGTCCCCAGAAGGAAGATCCAGTCGCCAACAAGCAACTGGATCATGAAAGCTCTGACCCAATCAGTGGATTATCAGCTGATGGATTCATAACTTGGTAGCATTATTGGGAGAGGTATTAATTACTTCTGGGTGGCTGTGACCAAAATGCCTGAGATAACAACTGAGCAGAGAGGGTTTGCTTTTCCCCACAATTACACAGGGTCCAAACCATGGCTGCTTGGCCCATGTGCTTGGGTAAAACACCACAGTGTTGGGAGCTTGTGGTGGAGGAGGTTCCTTACCTCATGGCAGTCAGAAAACAGCAGTGAGGAAGGAGCGGCGGACCAAGCACACCCCCTGGGACCTGTGTCCTCCAGCTCGGCCCCACTTGCTGAAGTTTTCACAGCTTCCCAAAGTAGCACCACCGGCTGGAGACCAGGCATTCAACTCAAGAGCCAGTGAGGGACATTCCGTGTTCAAGCCATAATAAGAGGCAGTGGAAACATTCAGCGGTGAGTCAAGGTTGGAGGAAGTAGGTCACTGGGGCCCTGTGCTAAGGGGTGGTAGCTGGCCCTGGACCCTCTCTGCCTCTCTGTGCTGCCTGGATGCTGGTCAGTGAGCAGTTCTGCTCTAGACTCCCTCCTCCATAGTGAGTGGGCCAACCCTCTGAAACCATGAGCCAAGGTAGACCTTTCTTCCTTTAAATTGTATCTCTCAGGTATTTGTCATGGGGACAAAAAAAATGACTATCGCATCTACAAGACTATATTGTCCCAAACATGCACACTGCTCCCAGTGCACTCAGAAGCTGGGGCAGAATCTGGTAGTCCTGCTGGACAGAATTACATTGTCTCCTTTATGTTCCCTTGGCCCCATCTGCCAATCAGAAAGAAGATACGACCTTAATGATTATCACCTTACATTTGACATAATGCACGCCCCAAATCATAACTGTCCCATTTCTGAAAAAGTTTCCATTCATGTTTTAAACACTCAGAGATTACTAAAACCTAGCATTAAAACTATAAAGGAAACTGTTATCAAAGCCCTAACATTTTTAAGCAATGAGTTTTCAGTAAATCTTCTTTCTGGGATTTTGTGAACTCTGAAGAAAATCAGATTACTCATTCCTCCTTTTACAAAACCCTTTTCATCATAAAGAAAAAAGAACTCTTGCTGCAGGATTGATTGATGTGATAAGTAATGTGGAATGAATGGAAAATCACTGTAGTCAGAATATAACTCATTCTTCATATATTTTTCTCTTCTGATCAATATTCAGCATATAAATGGCCCTAGTTTTCCATGTTCAGAGGGAAAAAGGAAAAAGAAACAAAGCATACGAAGGTTGGTATGGAAGGGCTGTGTTTCATGTTGGATGACTATAATTCAAATCCTGTGTTCTGTTATGTCATAAAATAATAGAATACTTTAACTATGGAAAGATTATTTATAACACAGAGAAATATTATACCCAAGGGTAATACCAGAAAAGAAGTCTATGATAATGGGGTGGAGTTAGGAGAAATTTTAATATAAAATCATCCCCATAAATGTGGAAATTGTGAACTCTTGTGCTTTTGAGCCACATCTCCTCTCTTTCCGGGGGATGATATTCATTGTCAGGTGCTGTCTTCCTGACACCCAAGCAAGTCAGTAAATCCAATCATTGAACATTGTATTGTTGTTGTTAGGTGCCATTGAGTCAGGTCTGACTCATAGAGACACTATATATAACAGTACAAAACACTTCCTGACATTGTGCCAAGAACACAATCTTTTTTATGTTGAAGCCCATTGTTGCTGTCACTCTGTCAGTCCATCTAGTTGAGGGTCTTCCTTTGTTTGCTGACCCTCCATTCTCTTAAACATGATGTCCTTCTCCAGGGATTGGTCCCTCCTGACTACATGTCCAAAATATATCAGACGTAGTCTAGCCATGCCATACTTCTTCTCAAACAAATCTGTTAGTTCTTTTGGCAGTCCATGGTATAGTCAATATTCATCTCCAGCACCATAATTCAAAAGTGTCAACTCATCTTCTGTCTAACTTATTTAATGTCCAGCTTTCACAAGCATATGATGCAACTGAAAACACCATGGTATGAGTCAGGCATACCTTCATCTTCAATGTGACATCTTTACTTTTCAATACTTTAAAGAAGTCCTTTGCAACAGCTTTTCCCAATGCAATGTGCCTTTTGATTTTTTGACTGCTGCTTCCATGGGTGGTGTTTGTAGAAACATGCAAAGCAAAATCATAGAAAACCTCAAACTTCTCTCCATGTATCATGAAGTTGCTTACTGAACCAGTTGTAAGGATTTTTGTTTTGTTGATGTTGAGGCACAGTCCATACTGAAGGCTATGTTCTTTGATCTTCATCAGTAAATGTCTTAAATCTTCTTCACTTTCAGCAAGTAAAGTTGTGTCATCTGCATAATGCAGGTTGTTAATAAATCTTCCTCCAATCCTGATGCCACATTCTTCTTCATAAAGTCCAGCTTCTCGGATTATTTGCTCAGCATAGAGATAGAAGAGGTACAATGAAAGGATACAGCCCCCACACACACCTTTCTTGACTAAACCAGCATTGTTTCCTTGTCTTGTTAGAACAACTGCCTCCTGGTCCATGTACAGATTCCTCATGAGTACAATTAAGTGCTCTGGTATTCTCATTCTTTGCAATTTTATCCATAATTTGTTGTGATCCACACAGATAAATGCCTTTGCATGATGAATAGAACATAGAAAGACATCTTTCTTATATTCTCTGCTTTCAGCCAATATCTATCAGACATCAGCCATTATGTCCCTGCTTCCACACACTCTTCTGAATCTGGCTTGATTTTCTGTCAGTTCCTTGTTAGTATATTACTGTATTGTGTTTGAATGAAAACATTGCTTAGGAAAATATTTAAATCTATGTAATGTGATTTCCCCTATACATTCATTATATTAGTATTGTGACAAATATATGGCCATGAGACTTTTCATCTGAGATTGGTTTTTAATCTATGATAAGAACACTTAGCAGTTGAGGGTAATATTACTGACTTATAATATCTTGTTTTTCTGCCTTAGTGTTTCAATTGTTGTTTGATTTCTATGGGGAGCAAAAACCCTTTTTTTGTAAGATGTTTCTATGAAGTATTAGTATGAGAGACCTCAGGCAAAAGCAATTCTCAAAAGGTCTCTTTGAGGTAGTTTTATGGGATTATACCACAACTAATATTATGCAAATATTAAAGAGGTTTAAAACTTCTAAATCCATTGATATTTTCCAATCCTTGGGCAAATGATAAAAACAGAAACATATTGCTTTAGGATAAGCCTTCAGGTAAATGTATAATACAAACATTACATAAAAATACTATAGGAATTAATTTTATCCAACACACAATTCCTGGGAATACTTTAATATTTTTTCTTCAAAAATTATTTATACATTATGATTTGTGAACAGTATTGTATTTGCTTTGTGTTATAACTATGTATATTTGCCCTAATTTGGGATAACTTCAACAACACTAAAAATTATACAGCTTTCTTCTTGCTTCTAAGCCCCACCTGCCCCCTTATTCAGCTTTCATTCAGAGGATTAGGATGTGGTACCGTCATTTGGATTATATAAATTATTCCTTCTGTACTAAAGGAATTTGGGCTTTCTCTCCTGAGAGGCCTCTAATTTGATGGTTTATTTGTATATGAACCTTATTGTTCTCATTATGAATGTTTGAAAGATCTCAGTAGGTTGAGTCTCTGAGAATGTTTTCAACAGATTTCACATGTAGGAAGTTTAAGTTTAGGTTATTCTTTTCAATGTTATTCTTTATCAAGTAAACAATCTTTAAAAATTTTAAAGTTCAATTCTCAGCAGCTGAAGGATCTAGAACAACTTCTTAACTAATTCTTAAAATAAAGAAATTAGGATTAATATTTAGATAAACTTCTCCAAAATAGTCATATATGCTTTTAGAATATCTACACACATGTACGTTTATCTGGAGTGAATGGGAAAATCAAAAGACTCAGCCTGGCCAGCAGCCCTTTCAGGGAAGCCATGGGATGGTGCTATTCGCTCTGTGATGGTGTTACCAGAGGCTGTCCCAGGTCCTGGGTAACTTCACAATCCGATTGCGGGAGAGTCTCATAATCATTGCCTGACCCTAAGAAAGGAGAAAGATGTTGGGAGTAGGGTTCCTGACCATTTGAGATTAGGTCACTGGCCAGCTGTTGACATTTTTATAGTAAATTGAAGCCATTTCCCTTGAGATGACTTGAAAAATGGTACAGAGAGTTTTTAATTTTACCCAAGACTAAAAAAAGAGGCACAGGGAAAATGAGGATTGTCAATAGCCTAGAGCTCTCAATTAAGAAAGTATTCAGTGACTCTAAATCCCAGAATCAATAACTTGTGTTAAGCAGCCAGTAGAATACTGGAGAAGAAAAACTGTCTGTCTGGGCCTCTTTCCATTCAAGGAGCCTAAGTTAGAGCCTGGATTTTCTTAGGAGCTGTGGTTCAAGGGCCCTATTGACTGTCACTCAGCTGTCACTAATGAAGTTACTGAAAACAACCTTTCCTTCCAAAATGAATCATTTAATTTTAAAATGATATTAATCCTTATGTATTCATGGATAATTTTTTTTCCAAATTAAAATATCACTCTGCTTAGATTTGCAATCTAATTTTGTTTTTTAAATTAAGCAGTTGGGAAATCACCCAGTGGATTTGAAAACCCATAGTGATTTTGGTTTGTTTACATCAGATGCTAATAATTGAATTAGTCAAACTGACTAGTTCATGACACAATATTGTCATTAGGTTATGTGTGTTTTCTTGGTTTGTTATTTTTTTCCTTCATTCCAGATCCACATTCCCTTGCATATACACACACATGCACACACACACACACACACACACACACACACACACACACACACACACATCATGTGCATTTCTTTGTAAAGTGGAGACCATTTTAATTATGTATCAGGATCAGTAATTTTAATATTTATACCAAAGGTGATTGTGTATGTATAAGTCATAGAGCAGAATAATAAACTGAACACCAATGTTCCCCCCAGGCCACTTAGGAAAGCTCTGCTGATATTGTTCAAGATATCTGGGATTTCCTTATCAGCTCTTATTTTGTAACATATGTCTTATCCTTAAAAAATAGTTTGGATTGCTTTTTCAAAGAGATTTATTGTGGTCATAGACAGTAAATTAAATATATCTAGAATGTACACATTGATAAGTTTTGGTATCTCTATACACTCAGGAAACAATCCCTATAGTAGATGGCATACGTACATACATCACCCCAAGTTACCCTTTTTCCCTTTGTGACTCCTTCTTTCACTTGTCCCTGTCTTCCCCTGTCCCTAAGCAACTGCTTATCTGCTTTCTGTTGCTCCAGATTATTTTTCATCTTTTAGAAATTTCACTAATAAAATCATACAATATATATTTAGTCAGCTATTTTTGTTAAGCACAATTATTTTGAAATTCAATCATGTCATTGGTCTATTGTTCCTTTTTATAGCTGAGTGGTGTCCTATTGTGTGGTTTTGCCATAATGTATTTAGCCCCTCACCTATTGATGGGCATTTGTTTTTAACTTTTATTAGTTGTTGTGCTATTATAAATAAAATTGCTATGAATATTTGTGTGAAAATTGTTGAATTTGCTTCATTTCTAGGAGTAGAATGGGTAAATCATGTGGTTAGTATATATTTATATTTAAGAGACTGAAGAATCTTTTCCAAAGTGATTACCATTTTGTATTCCCAAAAGCAACATAAGAGACTTTCAGTTACTCTGGGTCTTCATGAGTATTTACCATGATTAGGCCTCTTTTTGTTAGGTGCTGTTGGATGTTGTTAGGTGTCGTTGTTAGGTGCCAAGTTGGGTACAACTCACAGCAACCCTATGTAGGTTCTTTTTTTTTTTTTTTTTCAGTGCATAGCAAGCACTCTACCAACTGAGTTAAACCCTAACCCCTAGGTTTTTTAGTGGAAGTCATTCTAGTAGGTTTGTAGTAGTATTACAGTGTGGTTTTAATTTGCATTTCAGTAATAACTAATAATAGACTGCAGCCATACCACTATGGCTTCCTATCCTGTCAGATCTTAGAAGCTAAGCAGGGTTGGACCTGGTTAATATTTGGAAGGGAGACCACCTGGGAACACCAGGTGCTTTAGGGTTGGGAGAAGGACCTGAAAACCTACTCTCAAAAATCAATCAGCCCTTGAAAACCCTATGAATAGCACCAACAATAGTGTTTTTCCTGTTGTATATAAGGTCTCTATTGGTCGGACACCAACTCTATGGCACCTAACAAGGACAATAACTAATAATGATGGATATCTTTTTGCTTGCTTATTTGCTATTCCTATATCTCCTTTGGTGAAGTGTTCATTCAAATCTTTGCTTAGTGTTTTTAATTAGATAGTTTTCTCATTCTAATTTGAAGGTTTTTTAAAAAAATATTCTGGATATAATAATATATCAAATATCAAATATATTCTTTGAAAAGTTATTCTTCCAGTAAATGGATTTTTTAAACTACTTTAACTATGTTTTTCAAAGAAGTTTTTCATTTTGTTAAATTCTGACTTACCAATTTATTCTTTTGTGGGTCTTGCTTTTGATTTTATATCTAAGAAAATTTTCCCTAAGCCAAGATCATAAAGACTTTCTCTTATGTTTTCTTCTGTTTTTTAAATTTTATATTTAGGTGTAAGATCCATTTTGAGTTCATTTTATATGGTTCAACATGTGAGAAATTGATTTAAAAAATCCATATTTTTTACAATGGATAGTTAATTGTTCAAGCACCGTTTGTTAAAAAAAAAAAACACACAAAAATAAACTCTATTCCTTATCAAAATGCTTTTGATCCTTGGTGAAAAAAATGTCAATAGTCCATGGATGTATGAGTTAACCCTCGTTTTGTTTCACTGACATACCGTATATTCTGGGTTCTAATCTATACACTTTCAACAATTTTTGAGGGCCACAAAAACATATGGCTTAGATAGGGAGTGGATTTATGCGAGCAGGCTCTCCAGAACTCTTTTTACCATGTATCCAACCCACGCTCAATTCTAATCCATGTCTGATTTTGTAGCTCTAGAATTAGAATCGAGAATATTTGGTATTCATCTATCTTGTCAATAACCACATTGTCATGAGTATAGTCTATGGTAAGGCTTGAAGTTGGTAAAGTTAGCCTTCTAATTTTGTTCTACATATAGAAAATTTTTTGTCTCTTCTAGATCTTCTGGATTTTTGACATGAATCTTAGAATTAGCTTGTCAATTTCTACCAAATTCCTTTTGGGATTCTGATTGGGAATCTGTCAATTACTTGGGGAAGCATTGACGTTTTAACATCTTCATATCTTCCTGTTCTAGAATATGATATATTGTTCCAATTTTTAGGCATTTGTTTGATCTAGTAATATTTTGTCCTTTTCAATGTATAGTTATCATAGAATGCTTATATAATTTATTCTTAAATATTTTATATTTTTTATTGTAATGTAAGTGGTGTTTGCTATTTCATTGTATTTTAAATATTGATTTTGTGACCTGAATTCTTGCTAGGTTTACTAATTAGTCCTAGTGACATTTCTATAGCTTTTATAGGAATTTCCGTGGGGACAATTATATCATTTGGGAATAAAAATAATTTTAATATTTTCTTTTTAATTTTGGTGTATTTTTGTTGCCTTTTTGCATTGACTGTAACCTCCAGGATAATGCTGAATAGAAGTGGTGAGACTGAGCATCAAGGCCTTGATCTTAGAGGGAAAGCATCCATTCTTTCATCAGTAAACTGTTAGCTGTAATTTTTGAGAAATGGTCTTTATTAGTTAAGTACTCTATTATTCCTAATTTGCTGTGGGATTTTATGAGGACTGGATATTGGGTTCTGTCAAATGCTTTTCATTTTAAATCTAAGTGAGATGATTATGTTCTCTTTTTCAGTCTGTTAAAATCGTAAATTACATTTGATTTTCAAAAATTAAATGAAATTTTCTGTCCTGAGATTAAGCCTCACTCTATCATGATGTATCCTTCTTCTTTTTTTATTAACATATTCACTGTACAAGGCGATGGGTTTCATTTCCGTACATGCATATAATGAACTCTGCTCATATTCACCCCTCTATGACGCTCTTATTCATACATCTTTTCATTTTTTAACCTTCTACATCCCTAATAGTTCCCCTTTTACTTTCATGTCCTATTTATTTATTTATATTCCAATATGAGAAAAAGCATGTGATACTTGTCTTTGGGAGTCTGGCTCATTTTGTTCAACATGATAATTTCTAGTTCTATCCATTTTCCCAAAAGCTACATAATATTGTTCTTTGTGGCAGAATAAAACTCTCTCGTGTATTTATGTCACATTTTATTTACCCGTTCATGTGTTGTTGTTGTTGTTGTTAGGTGCCACTGAGTTGGTGCCCAACTTATAGCAACCCTACATACAACAGACAAAACAGTATTGTTAGTGCTTCTCTGCTCTCCATAGGGTTTTCAATGGCATTTCAATAGGGTTTCTCCATAGGGTTTTCAGTGTATGTTTCAGGAGTGAGTTACCAGGTCCTTCTCCCAAGCCTTACAGCACCTGGTGTTCCCAGGCAGTCTCTCATCCAAGTACTAATTAGGCCTCATCCTGCTTAGCTTCCAAGATCTGAAGGGATTGGATGCCACAGGGCTATGGCTGCAGGCACATTCATGTGATATATTATTATTTGACATATGCTCAGCACTACTTGTTGAAATTTTATTTAGAATTTTGCATCTGCGTATTTAATAGGTAATCATTTTCAGGCTTCTTTTTAAGTGAAATCTTTGTCTTTTTTAATATGAGAATACTGGCTGAGAAGGGGTTGGCAAATACTGCCTTGTCTTCAATTCTTTCAAGCATGTGTATAGAATTGGTACTGTTTCTTCCTTACATGTCTCATCATATTCACTAGTGAAGATATCTGCACCTGGAATTTTCTACTTGTGAGTTTTTCAAAATTGGTTTCTATAATAGAAGAGTACTCATATTTTCTATTTTTTCTCAATTTAGGTGTAGTGTTTTTATTTATTTGACTTTGTCTTTTGAATATCAAGGAATTTCTTTCCACATCATTGAAGTTGCAAAACTTTATGGGTGTAACACTGTTTGTAATATTTCCTTATTACCTTTTTGATGTCTATAGACTATAGTAGCATCCTTTCTCTTGTTTATGATGTTGGTAATTTGTGTCTTCTTTCTTAATTTTCTGATGAGTCTGATAAGATAGCATGCATCTCATTGATCTTTTCAAAGAACAAATTTCTTGTTTAATTGACTTTTCCCTATTGCTTTTCTGTTTACACAAACATTAGTTTTTCAATCTGATCTTTATTGTTTCCTTTTTCTATTTGCTTTGCTTTTTATTTGGTCTTCATTTCCTAGTTTCTTAGGGTAGAATCAGAGCTCATTTATTTGAAACTTCCTTTCTATTAGATGTTTAGCCCTATAAAGTTGTCTTTTTATATTGCTTTAGCTGCATATCACAAATTTTGGTATGTCTTTATTCTCATTCATTTTATAATATCATTTAATTTTCTTTTTGATTTCTTCTTTTACTTGTGGTGTATTTAGAAATGTATTATTCAGTTTCTTAATATTACAGGATATACTTTCATTTATCTTAGGTAATACCTAGCCTGTAGCTGTAACGCTGTGGCATCCGATCAGATCTCGGAAGCTAAGCAGGGTTGGGCCTGGTTAGTACCTGGATGGGAGACCGCCTGGGAACACCAGAAGCTGTAGGCTTGGGAGAAGGACCTGGCAACCCCCTCCCAAAAAACAATCTGCCATTGAAAACCCTATGAACAGCAGAGAAGCACTGATAATAGTGTTTCTCCTGTTGTACAGACGGTCACTATGAGTCGGATACTGACGCCACGGCACCTAACAACAACAACAGGTAATACGTAAGAGTGGAATGGCTGAATCATGTGGTAGTTTTATGTTTAACCTTTCAATAAAGGGCTGAACTATTTTTCAAAGTGATTAAATCACTTTACATTTCCAGTTAGTAACATTGTATCCTGGTCAACTCTTGTAAAAAGATGGTTAGTCTTTTTATTTTTGACAGTCCTAATAGGTATCTGTAGTGGTGCCTTATATTTTTAATTTCTGGGGTTTTTTGTAGTGGCTAATAATGTTGCACATCTTTTCATGTTCTTATTTGCTATCTGTGTATCTTCTTTGGAGAAATACCTTTGAAAATCTTTTCTACTCATTTTTTGCATGTGTCTGTTTTGTTTTGGGGTTTGTTTTTCCTTTTTTGCTGTGCTAGGGATTAAACTAATTGCCTTGTGTTGCTAGACAGGCATTTTCCTCTGAGCAACACCCCAGCCTCTGTCTGTCTGTATTTTTTATTGAATATTTTAAAGATCTTTATATATTCTAGATGTAACGTCTTTAGTAGTTATATATTTACAAATAATTTCTCGCAATATGTTTGAACTTTGCAGTCTCTCAATGTCTTTCAGAAAGAAGAACTTAAATGGTTTTAGTAAATGCAATTAATACATATGTTCTTTTATTTCAGAGATATTTACCTATCCCAAGATCATAAAAGTTTCCCTATATCTTAATTTAGGTATTTTATTGTTATTTATTATATTAAGGTCTCAGATCCATTTGAGATTCATTTTTGGTATATATCAACTCTTAGTTAGTATTTGTTTGTTTGCATATAGAGGTCCACTTGTTCCAGAACCATTTGTTGGGAAGTCTGTTTTTTCTCCATTGCATTACCATTATACCTTTATCTGAAATCTGTTACCCCATATATGTGTGGTTGTTTATTCTATGTCTTATATCAATTATTGTGATACATAGTTAGCAATAAGGTTGCTGGGATATATGTACACTTAATTTCTCTAACAATGACCAATCTGTCATTCCTCACTCATATATTTGTCAACTTTTCATACTATGGGGGCTTGCATGTTGCTGTGATGCTGAAAGTTATGGCACCAGTATTTCAGATACCAGTAGGGTCACCCAGGGTGGACAGGTTTTAGCTGAACTTCTAGACTAAAACAGACTAGGGAGAAGGACTCGACAACCCACTCCCACAATAATTAGCCATTGAAAACCCAATGAGTAGCAGAGTTGTTGTTGTTGTTGTTGTTGTTAGGTGCCGTCGAGCTGGTATCCGACTCATAGCGACCCTCATAGGGTTTTCAATGGCTGACTGCTTCGGGATTCCCTTGGGAGTGGATTGCCAGGCCCTTTTCCCATTTTTGCGGTGCTGGGAATTGAATTTGGGGCCTCAGAGACTGCAGCGCAGCGCTCTATCCACTGAGCTAAATCCCAGCCCATGAATAGCAGAGTAGCACTGTCAAATATAGTGCTGGAAAATGAGCCCCCCCCCACACCCCCCAAGCTGGAAGACATTCAAGAAATGACTGCGGAAGAATTGCCTCCTCAAAGTAGAGTCAGCCTTAATGATGGGAATGGAGTAAAGCCTCTGGGACCTCCATTTGCTGATGTGACATGACTCAAAATTAGAAGAAACACAATGGCTCCAACAGTGGGCTCAAACATAAAAATATTCTGTGCAGGGCCCAGTGTATGGTAGTGTTTTGTTCTGCTTCACATTGGGTCACTATGAGTTGTATCCAACGATACAGCACCTAACAACAACAGCAACAACATATCATTCCTCTTTTTAAAAATTACCATCATTAATCAAGGGGGGATGCATTCTTCATTTACTTTTATGTCACCTTATATGAGAACAGGTTATATTTCTTATCTCAAAACAAAAAAAAATTGCTTTTTCTCTATATGTTGTTGTTGTTAGGTGCTGCCGAATTGGTGTCCAACTCATAGCAACCCTGTGTACAGCAAGTGAAACACTATTGTCAGTGCTTCTCTGCTATTCAGAGGGTTTTCAGTGGCTGATTGATTTTTTGGGAGTGGGTTGTCAGGTCCTTTTCCCAACAGTACCTGTTGTTCCCAGGCGGTCTCCCATCCAAGTACTAAACAGGCCGAACCCTGCTTAGCTTCCAATATCTGATAGGATCGGATGCCACAGGGCTACAGCTGCAGGCCTCTCTCTATAGAAATGTCTTTAAATGTGAGACAGAGCTATCAAAATTCTTTATAAATACAGAAATCTACTTCCATGTACCTTCTCTTATGGTACTCCAAATAAATCAGATTATTTTTTATACATTATATATCTTTCTAAATAGTCACCATTTTTCATATGAACAAAGTAAAGAGTCTATCTGTTGGCCCCTGGAGCTGATATTTATAAAAGTGTACATGTTTTCTTAGCAAAATTCCTTTTGGAGGCATTGAGATATGTTCTTTAATGCTTCAAAGTGTTTTCACATTTTTAGTACATTTGGATTAAAATGTGTAGAGACTTTCTCAGTCAATATTTGTTGTGTCATAACTATAAGGTATGTAATGGAACAATTCGTATTTCCTGAACATCTATTGATCTATCAGACATTGTGACAGGACCTTTATATGAATTTACTCATTTAGCTCCCACAATATCTGTTTTACAGATGAGGAAATCATCCACCAGAAAGAGTGAATGGCACACAGAGTCATACAACTAGAGAGTGGTGGAGTTTTTTGCCTAGCAAAACCATTTTATCCTTTGGCATTCTAGTCTTTCCATGTCCTACATTTTGTAGTGGCCAACATTTATGAGAGAGTCTTTTTTATTCATTTATTTTAATGATTAATGATTTTATTAATCATTATATTTGATTTAAAAAATCATACAACAAATAAGGCTAGAAAGTAAAATATTGTACTGAATAACACAGTATTTTATAGATTAAAAGACCATCCCAGTACTGTTTAAATTTTTCAGAAATTGAAAATAACCTACCCTGCATAACTTACTACCTAAATGCTAAATTTTTAAGTTGAGAAAGAAGCATGCCAATGAGGGTGAATTATTGTGTATTTACAATGTTAGTGTTCTAGTAATTGGAATTGGTCTCTAAAGAGCACATCCCAAGTCTGGTTTCATTTGGGAGAACTTGTTTCATCATTGGTTTGTTATAACAATTTCATGAGAGAAGGGATATTAACCATGGGTTTCATGTTCCAACCAGAGTCAAAACATAGAACATTAAAACAACTACTTTAGTTTCTTCATAGTTTTGTGGGTCAGAGATCCAGGTTCAGCTGTGTGAATCAGCTTTGGTCAGTTGGGATAACTGAGGCTGGCAGATCCACAACAGAACCTCATTCATTCTTGTTTTACACGACAGCATTTCTCAATTATAACTTTGTATCAGTATTATTGATGCCTGGACTCTACCCACAAAGATCCCGATATATTTGGTCATGAGAAACACTAAGTGTTTCTATTATTTTTAAAGCTCTCTAGATGATTCTAACTTACAGCCAGAGTTTAAGAACAAATTTCCTATTTTAACTTTCTTTTAAAACAAATATTTTTTTCTGATAAGTGCATACTATTATCGAAGAAATTAGAATTTAGTGGTTAAAGCAAGAATTATTTATTATCTATGCTATATAATGTATAATAAAAAAATAAACCTTATTCATGGAACTCTTTTAAAGATAATCACTGTAAACATTTTGGCACATTACTCCTGGTGTTCCCACTTTCATCACTTAGGATTCTATTGCTACATTAACGTTCCATGTTATTGCATATCCATTGAAAGCAAGGCTTCTTTTAGTGCTGTGTAACACTTCATAGTATCAGTACTTTGTTAACACACTTAACCATTTGCTCCATATATGGCTTTTAAAGTTTGTTTTTCAGTATTTCCAAATTAAACAGAATAGAGATACACATCATTAAAATATCTTACCTAGCATGTGTGAGGCCCTGGTTTAACTAAAAAAAGGTGTGTGGGGGGGGGGACCTTTTTCAGTTTCTTTGCCTAGTTTTTGCAAACTTTGCCTAGTTTTACAAATATTGCTTCTTTGACCTGCTGGATTTGTTGTTATATTGTGTTTATAAAATAGAACTTTCAAATCTTCCTGACAAGGCCAATAAGCACATGAAAAGATACTCAGTGTCACTAACCCTTAAGGAAATGCAAATCAAAGCTATAGTGAAATACTAGTTCATATCCATTAGGATGGGGCTGGGATTTACCTCAGTTGGTAGAGCGCTGCTCTGCAGTCTCTGAGGCCCTGAGTTTGATTCCCAGCACCGCAAAAATGGGAGAAGGATGTGGCAACCCACTCCCAAGGCAATCCCCGAACAATCTGCCATTGAAAACCCTATGAGGGTCGCTATGAGTTGGATACCGACTTGACGGGACCTAACAACAACAACAACAACAACAACAACATCCATTAGGATGGCTACTATCAAAAATAAAAAACACACTAAAACAAAATAAAATAACCTCAGGAAATAATAAGTGTCCATGGGGATTTGGAGATTGGAGCTCATGTGCACTGCTGGTAGGAATAGAAGCTGGTGCAGCCACTGGGGAAAGCAATATGGAAGAGTTGGAAATGAAATCTATTTAGTAATTCCGAAAACAAATTCTGAAGGCCTGTTTAAACAGAAGAAAGTTTCATGGTTTTATGCAGTTTCTAAATGTGTAGACATGGACTGAATGATCTTTTTCTGTCTATATGATTTATTAGGTCTACAGCCATACCACCCTCACATCCAATCTTGTCAGATCCAGAAGCTAAGCAGGGTTGGGTTGGGGTAGTATTCAGATGGGAGACCACTTAGAAAACTGGGTGCTGTGGGCTTGGAGAAGGACCTCCCAGCCCATTGTCAAAACAATCAGTCATTGAAAACCCTATAAATAGCAGAGATGAACTGACAATAGTGCCAGGCATGGCACAGTGTCCTGTAGCATTTCATCTGTTGTACACAGAGCTGATATGAGTTGAACACGACTCCACAGCACCTAGCAACAACAACAGCAACATGATTTATAAAGAAATGAACTGATAAGCAGTGACAGCCGACCTCTCTGAGGTTTTATGTCCCTTCTACATTTAAGCAATTTCTGAAAAGACTTCTGCTTTCCACTTGTAGAAGTCAAATATCAGATTACACTGGCTACCATGTTTTTCAGGTAAAGAACTCTGGTAGAGAAGGAACATATCTGGTATTAATATCTATAAATTAATAATTACCACATCGAAGGCTGTTGTGAAGGGTTTCCAGGTAAAGCACAGGATGCTCAATCAAATTGGGATTACAGATAGACAACAAATCTGAAATTCAACTTTTAGTGAGTGTTATGTATTTTTATTTGCCAACTCTTGGAACCTTGCTCTTGAGGCAGTTGTTGAGAGGTTATTGGTGCTTTCCAACAGGTAATTTTCAAGTCATAGTACCTTGCTTCAGCTACTTTAAACCTTCTGAGTCTTTAGCTGAATTAATTGACTTAATGGAATAAAATATTTCCACTGACTCTTTCGGTTTTTCTTAAGTAAATTAAGCCACTTCAAGAACTAGTTTCTTGTTTTCAAAACTGGTCATGTAGTCAGATAAATTACCATTTTTCCCACATAGGAGATGAGAGATTTTGGTTAAAGAAACATTAAGTTTCCTACTCACATTTTCCTTTCGCCTGCCCTTGGTCTCAGGGTTCTCCACTTTGTAAAGTGGAGGTGACAATGGCTATTAAGGGCAAACCATAACAAAAGACAACAATGACCACAATTTTGTTTGTTTGTTTTTAAGAGAGAAGAGGTATATGAAGGAGGAAAGGATTCTTTTTAAACAGAAAAATTTAACCTTTAAACTCTACAAAATTTTTTGAAAATATCATGGTATCATGGTGACTAACTCAAATCCCATCTTCAGTGAACACTGGAGATCTACTGTGAAGGTAGCACAAGGGTCTAGTTTCAAAAAACCAATTACTTAATTGCTGTCATGTGTCACCTAACAACAGTGATACAATCTGAGAAGTGCATTGTTAGGGGATTTTGTTGTAAAAACATCATAGAGTGTCCTTACACAAACTGAGATGACTACGATATCACTAGGTGATACCACTCTCTGAGACCACCATCCCGTATGCTGCCCATCTCAAATTGCAGTTTGTTAACATGGTGCCCACTGGATGGGACAATGGAGACAGGCCTTGTGCACTACTGTTCCTGTGAAAAATATCAAGAGTTTTAGTTGATCCCAAGGTTGCCATGTGAAACAGAGTGGCAGAAGTATAAAAATATATGTACAACCTTCTCTTGATTCATTAAAGTAGTATCAGAGGAAGCATAGTCTGCAGCAAAGAAAAGCTGTAAGTAAGTAATTTGGTGAATGAGTGCCTGCATTGTTCCTTGGGTTGGATCATGCCCATCTACAATACAAAGAGAGTTTTGGAAAAAGCCTCCCTCTACAAGGTGTGTTGACATACTGGAGTGGTCACGAGGGGACGGTCAGAAAAGCAAAGAGTCTGTAGACCCTGTTTTAGTGAGAGAACTAAGGAAGCATTCCCAGGAATGAATCTTCAAGGGGCATGGTCCTCTCCCTCCAGCTAGAGAATCTGAACGTGGAGATGTCAATGCATCCATTGAAATTATTGCCCAGTAATTTCATGAGCACAGTGGGCAGGAGCAGGAAGGATAAACAGTGTGGTCATTAAGGAAATACCTGTCACATTTATATCTGTGGATAATGTTTATTAAGCTGATGGATTTTGCTGCTCCAGCCCGCCTCTGCTTCGTTTAATCTATGTTGGAGGTGTGAAGGAAAGAGACTGATCTTTAGAATGCCAGTTCTGTCATTTTCTAGTTATGTGATTTTGTACAGCATTTTCCAAGCTTCCCTTTATTCAACCGAGAATATAGAGGTAATAGTAATTACATGATAACATCCTTGGGAAGTCCAAAGAAATTCTGTGTAAAAACTTTCTGGCATGTAGTAGAAACAAAGAAAGCACAACATAGGACCCTCTTCTGTGTCTTCATTTGGATGGTGGTTATGACTGTTTACTTTGTGATAATACATTGAATAACTTTTTGTGCTTTTCTATATGTCAAGTGTATTTAACAATAAAAATGATAAAACTATTTTAAAAATTTTAAACGAAAGTTAAAATGTCATACACAGCAGATTTTGCATAAACAGTAAGATTTATCTGTTAAAATATAATACTGCACACTCACTTCATCACAGCATTATTCACAATAGTTCAAGATGTGGACACAACTCAAGTATTTACTGATTGATAAATAGATAAATAAAATATCATAATGGGATATTATTAACCTTAAGAAGGAATGACATTTTGATAAATACCACAATGTGGATACCTACAGCTGCCGCACTGTGCATCCGATCTTGTCAGATCTCAGAAGCTAAGCAGGGCCAGACCTGGTTAATACTTGGATGGGAGACCACCTGGAAACACGAGGTGCTGTAGGCTTGGGAGAAGGACCTGGCAGCCCACTCCCAAAAAGCCACCAGCCTTTGAGAACCCTATGAATAGCAGAGAAGCACTACAATAGTGTTTTGTCTGTTGTACATAGGGTCACTATGACTCCCTCACTGACTTGATGGCACCTAACAACAACAACAACAATATGGATAAACTCAAGGTTCATCCACGAAGTGAAGTAACATAGTCACTAAAAGACAACTGTATAACTCCACTTATATGTTGTTGTTGTTATTGTTGTTAGGTGCCCTAGAGTCGAATCCGACTCATAGCGACCCTCATAGGGTTTTCAATGGCTGACTATTTCAGGATTGCCTTGGGAGTGGGTTGCCACATCCTTCTACCATTTTGCGGTGCTGGGAATTGAACTCAGGACCTCAGAGACTGCAGAGCCGCGCTCTACCACTGAGCTAAATCCCAGCTTCCACTTATACGAGGCAACTAAAATAATCAAATTCATAGAGATGAGAAATAAAATGGTGATTTTTTAATTTGTTTTATTTTTGTTTTTTGTGGTACTCGGAGGTTGAACTCAGGGCCTCAAACATGCTTTCCAGGTGCTCTACCACTCAGCTGCACCCAAAGCCCAGTTTTTACTTTTTACTTTGAGACAGAGCCTAAGTTACATTGGCTGCCTCTGGCTTCGAACTTGTGATCCTCCTGTGTATGCCTCCTGAGATGTTGGGAATACAGGCGTGCATTGCTGTGCCTCTCCAGAACTGTGATGTTCAGGAACTAGAGGAAGGGAAAAATGGTTAGTTGTTTAGTGGATCCAGAGTTTCAACTTTGCAAGATGAAAAAGCTCTGGAGATGGGGCAATTCATATATATTTATCACTACTGATTATACACTTAAAAAAAGGATGGTAAATTTAATATTATATGAATTTTACCACAGCTTAAAAATTATTTTTTACCTTATCTCAGCAGAAAAGATTATTTTAATTTAAATGCATAAATAATTCTTTCTTTTGTCTGACAGTATAAATCATAGAAGATAATTTTTAGGCATTTATGTGATATTATCCATGTTAGAAAGTACCTTAAAATTGCAGTTCCTTTTGGCATCTATTAAATATAACATTAATTCTGAAGATAATTTATGTCTAGTATTTAAAGGTCCCTTAGGTATGGTATTCTGAAAATATTCTAGGAGCTTCAGAGATGCACTTGAAGGAAAAGTTAGAGGTGTGTTATCCCTTGTCATCCCCTCCGTTTCTCCTACGGAGTAATTAATAATGGCATGCTATTAACTTGGCAGATGCAGGTGGTGTATCACTGGGGTCAGCCCTATGCCCAGGGCTATTAAACAACTTCATCAGTGACTGGGATCATGGAACAGAGTACATGCTCCCCTTGTGTGATGATGTCATAAAGTCAGATAAGCAGCAAAACCTATGGGAATGGGATTGGGATTCCAGGTGCCCTTGACAGGTTGGAGAAATGAACACCAGCCATTTGCAATGAGGCTGATGAAGACAAGAGCAGAATACTAAAAATCAGGAAGGCAGCATGGGCCAGCAAGGTTAATGAAAAGACCTGGCCAAGGGTAAGCCAAATGACAAGCATTCCAAGGCTCGCAGCAAATCACAGCAGAGGGGTAAGACAAAGGCGAAGGTCTCCAGGGAATCTGTTCAGCAAAGGAACCCTACAGAGAGCAGCAGGGCACTCCTTCCTGGAGATGACCTTGCATACTTGAGATGTCTTTTGTTTTCTTGTTATTTACATTGTTGTTGTTGTTAAGTGCCATCAAGTCAGTATCCGACTCACTCACGACCCTCATAGGGTTTTCAATGGCTGACTTTTGGGATTGCCTTGGGAGTGGATTGCCAGGCCCTTCTCCCATTTTTGCAGTGCTGGGAATTGAACTCAGCACTCTACCCACTGAGCTAAATCCCAGCCCAACACATTTGCACATGTATGCATCCTGTGTAAATGTGTGTGTGTGTGTGTGTGTGTGTGTGTGTGTGTTAGCAAGCCTCTTTGCTGTATGCTTTATTGTTTGAGTCTCTGAAACTTAAAAGAGATGCCTTGGGGAATTTTGGAGAATTGTTCACAAAAGGAGAAAAAGAAAAGAAATATTAGAACTTTAACAATAGTCGTCTCTAAAATAGGAAGTAAATATTTGGAGATGTGCTAAAGAGTAAGGCACACAGCTATGCTCCGGGGCTGCCAGAAGAGAACAGAGCTTTCTTTTCTTCCCATGAAAGGCCTTAGATCACGTAGCCTTCTTACCATAAGCAACAGGAAATTTTAATAATGCTCCCGTCAATGTAAAAGAACAATTCTCACTTAAAGGAAATACGAAAATAGTTTTTGCTATGCCAAATATGGCCTGCAACTATAGCCCTGTGGCTTCCGATCCCGTCAGATCTCAGAAGCTAAGCAGGGTTGGGCCTGGTTAGTACCTGCATGGGAGACTGCCTGGGAACACCAGAAGCTGTAGGCTTGGGAGAAGGACCTGGCAACCCCCTCCCAAAAATCAATCTGCCATTGAAAACACTATGAACAGCAGAGAAGCACTGACAATAGTGTTTCCCCTGTTGTACAGAGGGTCACTATGAGTCGGATACCGACTCGACGGCACCTAACAACAACAACAACAACAACATGCCAAATACGAGTGATCATATTTGGGAAACATGATTCAAGTTGCCCCAAAGGATGTGTTCCGTTGTGCAAGAGGTTATATGAGCTTTTATAGTCACAGATCAAAAGAAAATCATGAGTCCGTGTTTTAACAAAATCCCTAGGTGGGGTCATCAGGTAAGAGGCTACAGCAAGGCTTTGGGGGGCAGATCTTCTATAGAACTTCGATGTCTTTATCATGTTCTAAACTTTTGGATTAGTGGAAGCTAGAGGTCTGCCATGCTTAGTGTCTCTTCCAAGAGTTTTATCTATTAGTTATAAAGATGTTTTGTCAGACACAGAGGTTGATAGTATGTGGCTATAAATGAGGCTAAAGACAGCCCAAGATAACTTGGCTTTGATCTGCCACATTCCATCTTTCCACAATCAGGGTGTTGCAGTCAGCCAAGGTCAAACTGCCTGCAGGCTCTTGCATATAGGTGTGGCTTCTTCAGAGAACTTCAGTTCGCAGGGCATACACTAACTTTCTAAACAAATTAAGATTATGCTTTGTTAGAGTCCCTTTCATTTCTACCCTGGAACCAGAAAATATAATGTGATTTAGCTGGTTAGAGTCAGGGGTTTCTTCTAAAGGAAGATATTTTTATTTCTACTGTTACGACAGATGGGTACCTTCACATTTTATAAAAGATGACAGGAAAATTACATTACCAACAAAGTGGCAGAAGTAGGGAGGTATGCAATAAGATAGTTTATTGGAGGATATAGACTAATATCAAAATAGAAAGAACAGAAGTAGAAATGAGGAATTTTCCTGCATCAATCTCTTCTTTCATGACCTCATCATGCCAGAGATACCGAACAATTTCACTACAAGCAATAAATATTAAAATGAAATTTTTGACTATCTTATCTAAAGCTTCCTGACTTCAATTGTTTTCCCAATTTTGTCCCGGCAAGCATTGAATACCTCTTCTTCAATCTTTTATTCTAGCCAATCTTGTTCCAATTTCTATCTTCCCACCAAAAGCTTCTTCTCCCTCCTATTTTTGACTTTTCTTTCTTAGCAGAGGTACATGAATATTATTTTACACTCCACTGTGGCTGCATCTCCATCGATCAGGAAATAAAAAGCTGGTTTGAAGGATGTGCCCTGACCCTGCAGAGCTACAAACAACAGAGACGTGTGTAATGATTCCTTGGCTGCTGGTGGCAGTGACCAAGGGCTGCGTCTATGTCTGCACAAACGTGTCAGCATCTTTTCTATTAGAAGGGATCCAGCATGGGCCAAGTATTTCCAGGAGAAGGGAGTTTGCAAAGGCAATTTAATTCTTAAATGTCATTTACAAACAATTACCAGCTTGACAAACATTTCACAATGTCCTAAAAGCAAATGTTAGGGTCATCATCGTTCCTGGCTGTATAACCCTCTGGAATTCATAATGCATTAACAGTAAACACATTTTATGCCTTAAAAGCTGAAGACAACGTGGACTTTCAGCTTCATAATCACCTGTGATTATTACTAATGGAGTAGCATTCAAGACAATGATTACGGTTCACAACTGACTTTATTTGAAAATGGTTGAGGGTTTTCTTTACTGTTTGCAATGACTCCCACATTGTTCTGTTAAGGTCGTGTCTCTATTATTTAGGATCTTTCCATACAATAGAGCATAACGAGATAGGACGTGACAGCATGCTTTTTTTCCTATCATCTGTGACATCTCCCAGTTCCATAAGCAGTTTATTTCCTTTACATGTATATATGTATGTGTGTGTGTGTGTGTGTGTGTGTATATATATATATATATATATATATATATATATATATATATATATATATAGTAGCATACAATTTTGTGCTTAATTATATCTACTTGGGTTTTTTGTTTCAATTAGGTGATTGCATAGTGTTGGCTCACCAGGCGAAGGGGAACTATAGATGTGTGTGAACTGGCCTACAGAATATTTTAAAAGTCAAAATCCTGAGCTGGCTAGATGTGGTGGCAGACATCTATAATCCTAGTGACTGGGGAGGCGGAGGCAGAAGGATTGCAAATTTGAGACCAGAGGCAGCCTGTGTAATTTAGCAAGACCCTGTCTCAAGATAAAATATTAACAAAACAAAACAAAACAAACTGGGCTGTGGGTATAGTTCAGTGGTAGAGTCCTCACAAAATATGCACGAAGCCCTGGGCTCGGCTCCCCGGTATTGAAAAAAATTCTTGAATTGAGTTTGTATACGTAAAAACTGATTACACAGAAAAACCCAGATTTCCAGTTATACCTGAGTATAGCCACACACCTGGCCACCCTAGGCACTCACTTCTGGAGGCAGCAGGTGGCTGGAGTGGAGGCACAGGGCTTCCTGTGGAGGCAGCAGCATCTCCCTTTCCAGATAACTTACTTTTTCCTTTTCTTCCTAGACTTACACACATCTGAGATCACAATCTAAGTATTTCTCTTCAGAGTTTTGCTGCTAGGTTATAAATTCCTCCAAGTCAGAGACTGTCTCAGAATTGTTCTCTGTACCTACACTGCCTGGCATAGTCCCAGACACATGGTAGTTTTTGAATAAATTGATTTGCGAAAATACATCTATTATGAGCAGCTGACCATATATTGAGCTTCTCAGAGAGCTAGTGGAAAACAATCTCTAAACACTTCACACAAATTAAATGATTAATCTTTTCAACTCTTTTTTGAGATTCACAAGGGATATACAGTATAGGGATTAATTTATAGTGTGGAAAGAATAACATTTAATGAAACTATTCCCAATTGAATGTTCCAGGAAGATTTAGATACATAAAAAGCAATTACTTATATTGAAAATTGCCCTATAGGGGTTACCACCAGCCAAATCCTTTACCATGGAGGGCCCTGGCCTCTCCAGGGAGGGGTGTCTGGCCTCCCTTCAGCCTTGTGGCCTCCCAGAACCAGCGTTATTTGTGAGCCAGCTTTGCTGTATCTCCTGGGGGCCTGACCACCTCTGACAGATTTACAGGGATCATAGTTCTCCTGCACAGGGCTCATTAGAATCACCTGTGCTGAAGCGCTTTTCTGCTCCCATCTTCAGTTGTCTAGGAGTGTATTTTAAGATGATATGTTTTACTTTTAAGAAAGGAGATATATAAAGGTTATTTCCTACATGTTTAAAAAAATAGGAATAGCCCAGTTCCTTAATAATATTTTAGAAGAATTGATTCATAGGAACTTAAATGTATCCTTTAAAAAATTCCACTGTAAAGTATTCAAAGAATAGATTTAAGCATGAAAAACATCTGATATTAACGCATGGTTGTTGTTGTTGTTGTTGTTGTATACTTTCAAGTTGGGTCCAACTCATAGCGACCCTCATAGGGTTTCCAATGACTGATTGTGTTTCCTGGGATGACTTGAGGAGTGAATCACCATGTCCTTCTCCTGTAATATTAACATAAGTGCATAGAAGTATTTATACATATGAAATATAATTTGGGATGTAGGGTTTCAAAAATGCTTGAAGCTACTGAAAGCTTATGTATGTCATAATAGATAATGATTTAAAATGTACCAAAATAACACTTATTCAACAATCGAATACTAATGACATAGAGAACCTAGAATTTAAAAACTCAAAATAGAAAATCGACTTCACAAAGGCTAGTTAAGGAAATAAAACCACAAATTTTGTGTCATGAGAAAATGTCGCATAGTTTTCTTCTTGTTAGTTTATGCAAAATCCTAGACTTTTTGAACTCATGGTCCAAAGCCACTTGGAAACAAATCAGAAGCTTGTGAAAGGTTTGCAGTCTGACCTAGCAAGAAGTGAAAACAGCTGGATGTTGAGAAAAGATCTGAAGCACTTGTAAAACTAACGACAAAGAAACAAAAAGTAATGATTAAAATTTAAGAAAAAACATAGCAGACTCGGGAAATCCTCCTACCTTTATCTATCTAGATATATCATGATACTAACTTCTCATTTTCACAAAACCCACCTGGCATTGAATGCATGGTGTGCCATGCATCTCTGTCTACATAGACTGAAGACCCTGATATTTAGTAATTTTTATGGTTGAGGTACCCTTACAATTGTCTATTTTTCCTTTGCGTGATAAGTCAGTGGGGTAACAAAAAAAAAATGAAAAATTCCACAAATCATCGAATGAGAAGTATATAAAAATATATATTTGAGCCAAGCACTAATCTTTAATTATCTGAAAGTCTGAGATTTCAGATAAATGTGTGTGTATCTATATGTGTGTTTGTGTGTGGAACAACTCAGTCTGCTAAGCATAAACAGCCCCTTTAAAACATAGATGACATTTTTAGATCAAGCGAGTGATCAAGGGCAGGAAAGAGAGAAAAGGTCAATATAATAAAGTCTCTATTCCAGTAATATGTGCTTAGGCAAAGAAAACACATAAATAGAAGATGGATGAAAACTGATTATTTAGACTGGTTACAAGTCTTGCAAAGCCAATAGTAAGATATGACCTCAAGTTACTTAAATACCAAAGACCCCTAAGTCTTAGAGGTAAAGAAAAGGCCTATACAAACTGGATTATAATCTAGTACTGTGTTGATAGAGTATTTGAATGAGTTCTATTTCTTTCTTTCTTTTTCTCCCTCCAGTGAGGTAATAACATCTTTTGGAAGTATAATGGAGTTTGTTTTAGTTCGCTCTCAAAGTTTTCCCACTACCCTGCGTTGTTTGAATTTATGTGGATCATTAACATATTTTATGAAACAAAATCTGCTCTTAAAGGTACATTCGGAAAGCATCACTTCCCATATTCCTATCTTCCTGTTGCACTCTGCCCTAATATGCTGTGTGTAGTCAACACCATGTTTCTGGTTTATCCTTCCTGAGTTTGTTTTTGTGGAATTAAATAGATGTTTTATTTCTTTCCTTTTAACATTAAGCAAAAGATAGCCAGCTGTAGGTATATACTTTTTAAAAATAATATCTCCTTCATATTTTATAGAGATCTTTTCTCACAACAGAGAGCTATTTTGAACAGTATCATTTAATTTGTTCATTGGGATCTTCTTCGTTCTTCACAGCTGCCTGATACTCTGTTTTGCCTATTTTCTCTACTTCACCCCACCAATTCCCTGTGAGAAAACCTCCCTCCTTCTGTCACTGGTCTACCTTGTGGGTTCTTGACACACATTTGCTCAGCTAGGAAGTAGTGGACAGAGATTATGCTGGATGGTTCTTGGAGGAAATGCAGGATTTGGATTGGTACAGAGGAATGAGTGGTGGTTCTCAAGAGGATCCAGGCACAACAGAGATGCAAATGGACACTGAAAAGACAGGACTGCCCACAGTAAATGTTTCCTATTGCTGAAGCAAGGAGTAGATTTTCTATCTCAGGGGAGATAAAAATCAAAGTTCTTTGAAAACTGAATGTAAGTTTCAACAATATCATTCGAAATGATTAGAGAAAAATAATATTTAGGTATAGTTGTAGAACATAACATTAGAAAGTATAAATGGTGCTGTATTTTCTGTTAACTTTTTTATTGAAATATTATGTTTTGCTTTTTTACACCTCACAGAACAAATGAAGCTGAATCGTCTCTCAAAATACGTAGTTCTAGTTCTATGTATTTTTGAAAGATATGTTTCTAAAAGCTACCTATTTCCTTTATCTAGAAAGCATGTCCCCCACTTGCCTGTCAGTTGGTTGTGCTGTGGGGTCTTGCATGTTGCTGTGAGGCTGAAAGCTATGCCACTGATATTTCAGATAACAACAGGGCCACCCAGGATGGACAGGTTTCAGTTGAGCTTCCAGACTAAGACAGACTAGGGAGAAAGACCTGGCAGCCCACTCTGAAATAATTAGCCACTGAAAACCCTATGAATATCAGAGAAGCACTACCAAATATAGTGCCAGAAGATGAACCCCTTCAGGCTGGAAGGCATTCAAGAAATGACTAGAAAAGAGTTGCTTTTCGAAGTAGAGTTGACCTTAATGATGGGAATGGAATAAAGCCCACGAGATGTCCTTTTCCTGATGGGCATGATTCAGAATGAGGAGAAGCATAGTGGCTGCAACAATGAGCTCAAATGTGAAGAGATCCTGTGCATGTCTCCGTGTTGGGTGGTGTTTCTTAGTGCTGTGCATGGAGTTGCCATGAATTGGATCTGAGTGGAGTGCACCTAACAACAACAAGGGAAGCATGTATGTGGGGGAGGGGTAATATAGTACCCACCAATATGCCTGCAATATAATGATTGTGTTCATTGTGGTTAGTGAACAGATACAAAGATGAGTTTGTAGTGGGTTCAATAAGAACTACTTGAACAAGGAATGTTTATTTGGTAATGATAGATGCATTAGAGGGGTAACCAAATAATCCTAGTTTTCTATTGTTGTGTTCCAATTAGTGCACACCTAGAGTCTTGAAAGGATGTCCCTTATAAGCTCATAGTTTGCATGGCTCAGGAGTCATGGCATAGGATAGATTTGGTCTGTGTTTAGAGTCTCATAAGGCTGACATCCAAGTGTTAGCCACAACTGCGATTTCATCAGGTGGCTGCATCTGAATTCAGCTGGTGCAGCTGAAGGGCTGAGGGCCCTGCTTTCTTGCTGGCAACCCTCCAGGGGCTACTCCCCACCGCTGCAGGATTTCTCATGGCCCCTCTTTGTATTGGACACTTGCAGTGGAAGGGCAGTTTCTTTCCAGTTCTTGTCAGCCTTCAAATCTATTTCGCTGGGATGAGCTCCATTTATTTTAAGGGCTCACTGGATCACATCAGGCCTAGCTTGACTTAAGTTAATCCTTTCTTCAAGTTACTATGCCACATGAAAAAAATCTACCCACGAGAATGACATCTTATCGTCTTCAGTGACCCCTTCCATACTCAGTCTTAGGAGGTTAAACAAGGTTGGCACTGGTGGGGGGCATCTTAGAACTCTACCTATCATACCATGACACAGAGATAATACTTGAGAAATTACCATATTCACGCGGTTGCAAGTTTATGTAGACCTTGATTCAGATTTTGGAGGAAAGAGATAAAAGGAATAGGTGCAAACACACCTTGAAAAAACAGTCAATAAGACTTGCTGATTGACTGAAGGAATGAAGCAAAGGGTGATTGGTTCAGAAAACCAAGCCATTTCTGAAGCAAAGACATGTGGAAAGGAATACATCTTTGACCAAAAAGTCAGTGAGTCTGGCTGGAGAAGTTGTGCCTGAGTTAACAGGGCACAGAAAGAGAGTATTTTGTAGGCAGCTGGAAATGAGTGAATGACTTTGGCACAGGTGAGAGCTCAGGCCTGCGGGGACAGTGTGGCAGCAGCATTGTAGAGTGCAGCTGAAGCATTGAGAATAATTCGCCTTTCCAGGAAAGTGGCTTTGAAGTCTGTTAGATACCGACCAGAGTTTCCAACATTCATGTGTTGAAGAACTAACCCCTGAGGGGACTACAACTGGACACTGGGCATTTAACCAGGTAACTAGGGTTAAATGAGTCCTAATCCAATAGGGCTGGCATCCTTTTAAGAAGGCGATGAGATTCTAGGAGAGGATAAACAGAGAAAAGGCTGTGTGAGAACACAGGGAGAAGGTGGCCGTCCAAAACCAGGGGGAGAAGTCTCCAGAGGAACTGCACTGCAGACACTTTGTGTTGGAACTTCCAGCCTCCAGAGCCATGGGAGAAATATTTAAGGAACCAAGGATGTGGTGTTTTGTTACGGCAGCTGTCACAGGCTGACAAAAGCCCACATGCAGTTTCTTAGAAAATATATGTGGGCTTTTGTTTAGGAGGCAGGAGGAGGCAGAAGGATTGAAAAGCAGCCACAAATCTTAAAATGCTTAGTGTGCAGTGTGGTGGGCTGTAGGCCTCAGTGGACAGATGTGGGGTCACAGAGCCCAGGGTCCAGTCTTGGCTCCTCAGTGGACAGCACTCTCTGACTTTGATGTGCTTCTTATGCCCACAGAGACCTAGATCCACAAAACAGGGGCGATAGTGTGCATCTCCCTGGTTATTGTTGTCAGGTGCCATGGAGTCATGTCTGACTCATGATGACCCTCATAGGGTTTTCAGTGGCTGACTGTTTTGGGATTGTTTTGGGAGTAGCCTGCCATGTTTTTCTCCCACCCTGGTTATTAGGACCTTTAATAAGTTTCTACCTTTCCGTGGCTATATTTATATTAACTTCTATGTGTAAATTTAAAAGATTCACTCTTTGCTGTAAAGTACTAGATGAGTATGCTTCTATTAGTTGTCCCAGGAGTCACGCAACTGGAGGCCTGGTCATGTCCATGATAGAATACTCCTCTTCTTTGTGTGCCAGCTTTCACTCCTCCTGTTGTTGCCCCAACATTTTGTTCAGGATGTTAATGTGTAGGGTGAAGACCAGGTAGTTGGGGTTGTCCAAATGCTGTGTGCAACAAGAGTAAGCGCAGTCAGAGGCAGAGCTGAGCCCCTGAGCCTCATAGCATTGCCTTGGCTTTCCAGGCTGAGAGCAAGACATGGGGCAGCTTTATGCCTTTGGTTTCCCTCCTACTTCTGGACTCTTGGGAATGACAGACCTAACTGATAAACATTAACTTTATGTAATTGAAATGATGTACCATGTTCTGGTCATTACAGAGCTCCTCTGTTAAAGGTGCTTGTGGAGAATTGCCAAATGGGATTACGTGAAATTAAAAACCTTCTGTACAGCAAAGGAAACAATCAACAGAGTAAGGAAGAGCCCACTGAATGGGAGAAAATCTTTGCATCCTACACATCTCACAGAGAACTAATTTCTAGAATTTACAAAGAACTCAAGAAGGCAACTCCCAAGACAATAAATAATCAATTACACAAGTGGGCAAAAGAAATGAGCAGACAGTTCTCAAATGAAGAATTTCTTAAGGCTAAAAATGTTCGGTATCTCTAGGCATTAGGGAAATGCAAATCAAAAGAACTCTTGAGTTTCCACCTAACTCCAGTAAGCATGGCCAAGATCAACAAAACAAATAACAACAAATGCTGGCGAGGTTAAGGAGAAAAAGGAACCCTCTTACACTGTTGGTGGGACTGTAAATTGATTTAACCACTTTGAAAATCAATAGATTCCTCAGAAAACTAAAAATAGAATTGTCATACAATCCAGCTGTACCATTACTGGGAATATACCTAAAGGGAGACAAGTCATCCACAGAGACTCCTACATCTCCATATTTAATGCAGCATGCATCACAATGCCTGCAGCCATAGCGCTGTGGCATCCTATCCCATCAGATCTCAGAAGCTAAGCAGGGTCAGGCCTGGTTAGTACCTGGATGGGAGACTGCCTGGGAACACCAGAAGCTGTAGGCTTGGGAGAAGGACCTGGCAACCCCCTCCCAAAAATCAATCTGCCATTGAAAAAAAAACCCTATAAACAGCAGAGAAGCACTGACAATAGTGTTTCCCCTGTTGTACAGAGGGTCGCTATGAGTCGGATACCGACTCCACGGCACCTAACAACAACAACAACGCATCACAATAGCAAGGATGTTGAACCAACCAAGATGCCCATCAATAGAAAAAGGGATAAAAAATGTAATGGTACATATACACAATGGAATATTACTCAGCAATAAAAAAAGAGAATGAAATGATGTCATTTGCAGCAAAATTGAAGGAATTGGAGAATATCATAAGTGAATAAACACAGGCTCAAAAAGAGAGATTCCTCATGTTCTCACTCATTTATCAAAGCTGAATCTTACTTAAAGAAAGAAAAAGTCTATACACAAGTAGATATATAAAAATGCACAATTAAACTTAGCAAAGAAGGGAAAATATAAAATGTACAAAGAAGGAGGGAGGGCACTAGCAAAGGGGAGCAAAGGTTGCAGAAGGTGGGAAGGACAGGAGAAACAATATAGAGGGATAAAGAGGGGGAGGATAATCTCAGTATAAATGATGCAACTTCATGAGTACACAGGAAAATTGTGGGAACGTAACCCATATATACATATGAGTTTTACGACATTTTAGTCAAAAGATTTCATAAACTTTGTGAGTTGATCAAAGTGTAGCCAAAAGTGGTATAATAGTTGCATAATGGAAACAGCAAGTGCTGCATTTCTCTGTACCCCACATTTCCCAATAAAGGGAAAAAAAGAAAACTAAATAAAATAAGATAAAGATGTTTGTGGAAATGTGGGAAAATACTCAGGTGAAAGGTTTAAAGAAGTCAAATATTTTGGCTTTAAAAGCAGCAACCATGCATAACTTTGAGGAGCATTGTTCAGTCTCCCTTACAGTGCTAAAATAGGCATTTTGCATAATCTTTACTCTTTGAGAGCTAGATGAGCTCTAAAAACTATTTAACCAGCATCAAGAACTGGCATAGATAACTAAATTCTTTTCTCTGTTAGTCTTTAGAATTGTAACAGCTTTTCATATCTTTGGAATGTTGGATATATTCTGATAAAATGGGAGATTTTTATTTAAAGGAGAAAAACCACTGGGTGGAGAAATATATATATATATATATTTTAGATTGACAAAACATTGAATATAGTAGGCATTCCTATTCATGTTTGCATCCCAAATTTTATAAAAGTAATTGCATATGTATAACACCACTGTGTTATTCAGAGTAGATAGTTTCATAAATCATTGACTGCCTACTGCTGTGTTTCCATAATGCTAGTAAGCAAGTTCAGTATATTTTTGTATGAAAATGTCTGTATTAGTAAAGAAAAGTCTATCAGAGAATGGAAAACAAACATGAATGTTACTCAGCACGAAATTTGTGGAGAAAATTATGACTGCCTTTTGTGACAAATAAACAAAGCTAAAAGGAAAGTTTGAATTTTCTGCGTTGAAACTGTGACACAGATTTTATATTTTTTTATCTTTTTTCTAAGAAAAGAATTATACTAGGGTTTGATTGAACTGTACTTAAATTATAATAAAAACATACATGTCTGGTTATTTATTTTATTTGTTATGATTGTCTTGGGAATATCTATGTGCAAAACAGGAAGTGCACCAGATGGGAGGAATTCTTTCAAAGTAGTATAGAGCCCACTGTGGAGATGAGAATCGAGACTATGTACACATGTGTGCAGAAAGGAACAAATGAAAAGTTGTTGGGTCAGCTGATATATATATATATATATATATATATATATATATATATATATATATATATAGTATATATATGCATAATAACCAATTTCCCACTGAAAATATTAAAATCATATCTAATTGAATAGAAATGAGCCGTTATCTTCTTGTTGCTGTTGTTAGGTGTCCTGGAGTCAGATTCAACTCAAAGCAAACCTGCCTACAACGTAACTAAACACTCTACTGCCCCAGGCACTATATATTTTTAATGCTTAAGCTCATTGTTACAGCCACTGTGTCAGTCCATGTAGTTGATGGTCTTCCATTTTTTCATTGATCCATCACTCTCCCAAACATGATGTCTTTCTCCAAGGATTGGTCTCTACTGACAGCATGTCCAAAATATATTAGATGCAGTCTAGGCATCCTGACTTCCAAGGAGCACTCTGGTTGCACTTCCTCTAGGACGGATCTGTTAGTTCTTTTGGCAGTCCATCATAAGTTCAATGTTAGCCTCTAACACTGTAATGTAAAAGCATCAAGCTTTTCCTGCCTACCTTACTTAATGTCCAGCTTTCACAAGCATATGATGCAACTGAAAACAGTATAGCATGAGTCAGGCACACCATTACCTTCAATGGGACATCTTTACTTTTCAACATTTTATAGAGGTCTTTAGCAATAGCTTTTCATAATGCAATGCATCTTTTGAATTCTTGACTGCTGCTCCCATGGGTGTTCATTGTAGAACCAAGTAAAACAAAATTTTGGACAACCTCAATCTTTTCTCCGTGTATCATGAAGTTGCTTACTGACCCAGTTGTAAGGATTTTTGTTTTGTTGATGTTGAGGGACAATCTATACTGAAGGCTTTGTTCTTTGGTCTTCATCAGTAAATGTTTCAAGTCCACTTCATTTTCAGCAACCAAAGTTGTGTCATCTGCATGATGCAGGTTGTTAATGAATCTTCCTCTAATCATAATGCCATATTATTCTTCATAAAATCCAGCTTCCTGTATTATTTGCTCAGCATAGACATTGAAGAGGTAAGGTGAAAGGATGCACACTTTTCCTGGGTGCTAACCCAGGCTGTGTTTCCTTGTTTTGTTCAGATGACTGTCTCCTGGACCATGTACAGATTCTTCATGAGTATAATTAAGTGCTCTGGTATTCCCATTCTTCATAATGTTTGTTATTCATAGTTTTTTGTGATATACACAGCCCAGTGCCTTTGCATAGTTATGAAACATAGATATCTTTCTGGTACTCTCTGCTTTTGGATAATATGTATGTGATGTCAGCAATGATTTCCGTGGTTCCACCTCTTCTTCTGAATTCTGTTTGATTTTCTGGCCTTTCTCTGTTAATGTACTGCTAAAGTCACTTTTGAATGACCTTTAGTAAAATTTTACTTGTGTGAGATATCAATGATATTGTTGGATAATTTCCACGTTTAGTTGGAACCCCTTTTTTGGGAGTAGGCACAAATATGGATCTCCTCTAGTCAATTGGTCAAGTAGCTATTTTCCAAATCTCTTGGGATAAACAAGTGAGCACCTCCATCTGTTGTTTGAAACATCTCTATTGGTATTGAATCAATTCCTGGAGCCTGTGTTATGCCAGTTCCTTCATGGCAGCTTCCACATCTTCCTTAAGTACCATTGGTTCTTGATCATATGCATCCTCTTGAAATAGTCATCCACCAATTCTTTTTTCAATAATAACTCTATGTATTCCTTCCATCTTCCTTTGATGTTTCCTGTGTTGTTTAATATTTTCCCTGTAGAATCCTTTGCTATTGCCACTCAAAGCTTGACATTTTATCTTTAGTTCTTTAGAAATGAACAACAAAGAGCATGTTCTTCTCTTTTGGTTTTCTATCTCCAGCTCTTTGCACATGTCATTATAACATTTTGATTTTTGTTGTCTCAAACTACTCTTTGAAATCTTCTGTTTAGTCATTACCTTCATTCTGTCTTCCTTTTACTTTAGTTGCTTGATGTTTAAGGGCAAGTTTTAGAGTCGTTTTGACATGTAATTTGGTCTGTGCTTTTCTCCCTGTCTTTTTAACAACCTTTTGCTTTCCTCATGAATGATGTCTTTGATGTCATGCCACAACTCATGTGGTCTTCGATCATTAGTATCTAACACATCAAGTATTTTCTTGAGGTGGTCTCTGAACTCAAGTAGGATGTAAACAACATCATGCCTTGGTTCATACACTTGTTCTTATTTCTTCAGTTTTAGTTTGGATTTGCATATGAGCAGTTGATGGTTTGATCTACAATCAGTATCCGATGTTGTTCTCACTTTTGATATTGAGCTTTCCCAGTGTCTCTTTCCACAAATGTAATCAGTTTGGTTCCTGTATGTTCCATTGGTAAAGTATGTGTGTATAGTCACTGTTTATGTTGGTGAAAAAATGTATTTGCAGTGAAAAGGCCATTGGTCTGAGAAAATTCTATCATGTGATCTCCAGCATTGTTTCTATCACCAAGGCCATATTTTCCAAATTCTGAGCCTTCTTCATTCTTTCCAACTTTTACATTCCAGTTACCAGTAATTATCAGTAAATCTTGATTACATGTTTAACTTATTTCAGATTTGCAAATCTGGTAAAAATTTTCCCTATCTTCATTTGTGTCCTTAGTGGTGAGTGTGTAATTTGAATAATATTCATAATAATTGGCCTTCCTTGTGGGAGTACGGATATTATTCTATCACTTAAAGCATTTTACTTGAGTAAAGATCTTGAGATATCTTTTTTTGATGATGACTGCAACCCCATTTCTCTTTAATATGTCATTGCTATCATAGTAGACCATATGATTATCTGATTCAAAATGGCCCATGTCAGTCCATTTTACCTCATTGATGCCTAGAATGTTGATGTTTATGTGCTCCATTTCTTTTTGATGATTTCCAATCTTCCTAGATTTAAGCTATGTACATTCCACATTCCAATTATTAATGGATATTTATCATTGTTCCTTTTCACTTTGAGTTGTGCCACATCAGCAAGTGGAGGTCTCTGAGACTTTACTCCATTCCTGTCATTAAGGTCAACTCTATCTTGAGGAGACAACTCTTCCCCAGTCATCCTTTGAGTGTCCTCAATCCTGGGGTCTCATTTTCTGGCACTATATCTGACAGTGTTTCTCTGCTATTCATAGAGTTTTCCATGGTAATTGTTTCATCAGTGTGGTGCCATGTCCTTCTGCCTTATCTGTCTTACTCTGGGAGCTTAGCTGAATCCTATCTACCATGGATGACCCTGCTGGCACCTGGAATACTGGGTGGCATAGCTTTCAGCATCATAGCAACACGTAAGGCCCCACAGTATGGCAAATTATTAACTCAAGCCACTGAACATTTTGGTGTACTTGGAAAAAAAAAAAGGTTTTCCTGTATTTCAGAAATTGCTCACAAAAAGCAAGAAAAGAATAATTTTCTGGCATGTCCATCTCACCTTTCACCTAATCATTAAAACCATACTATTACGATTTTGCAGGCACAACCAGTTCTTTCAGATCTTAACTTTTTCAGCTCATCATCTTGCCTCTCTGTCCCTCTATCTGGGGTCAATTGTAAGCCCATGGTAGAAGAGCCATTTGATGGGTAAGTCCTGCAGGCTTGCAGTCCCAGCTAAAACCAGAGATCCCAAATCCCAAACAGAGCCGAGTGTTGTCCCAGGGGTGTCCCAATCAGTCTCAATCTCTCTCCTTCCCCTCCCCTGCCAACCTGTCCACAATGATCTCCTTCTAGTACGTTTCTTTGTCTACACTCAACTGTAAGTCAGAGGATGAGAGAGCCTGATTAATGTGGTCTAGAAGTGTAAGCCTCTCAGGGTGCAGAACACAGAAGGATGGAAAATGGATGGGTGAAGAGGGTGAAAATGGAAAATAACTGGACAACAATACAACTTCAGTACCCACAGGCACACTCCTAACTTAAGATATGGCGTGTTGCACATTCATTGACCAAACACACTTGGCAGAATCTGGAACTTGACTAGATTGAGAGTCTGGGTTTTAGCTCAGACTGAGGCTGACAGGGACCCTAGAGTGGAGTAAATGAAGCAGGAAGAATAACACCTCATGTGGCATGTTACTGTATTGCTAACTTGATGTAATTGCCACAACTGAAAAGGACTCAGCTATTTTATGGTTCTGTGTGTTCTTCAGGGGACAGTGGCCAGAACAAGCGTAGCCAACTGCTTTAGAGAAACTACAATGCTAAAAACCAAACGTTTATTCAGAATCCAGGTGATCAGCAGAGCTAAGCAATTCCTGTTGTAACCGGCATGTAGGATTAACCCATGGCTATGAAATTTGCATTAAATCATAAGGATTAATTTTTACTGCGCCGTTTCTAGTTAACCATCCCAGCAGTTAACTTGTGGCCTCCTTAGCCATTAATTTCTCCCCTGTTGAAAGTCTGATTGGACAAATCGTTTCCAAGGCCTGGAGATGTGCTTCATTTTTCAGATTTGGTCCTTTTTAAAAAGTGCATGAGCATGATGGATTAGGAGTGCTAACGAGGGACAGGAAAGGGTGATTTCTGCATAAGTACTGTATATCCTTGGGTAGCTGAAGATGTTGTGAGAATTCTCCCTTTGACTTTTCCAATTAGGAGAATTTAATATGAATTTACTTCCCCTTATTCCTCCAGTGAGAAAATGTTCTAAACTATTTCATTAGTTGGCTAATTTCCTGGAACCATCACAGAAGTGAAGCCTGGCAGACCTGTCTTGTGGTAGCAGTTTTCTTCCATGGGCCTCTGCATTTGAAGCTCAGGTGATCTCCAGGAACCTGGCTTAAAGATTCTTATTTTCCAGCCAGGGCTCTTTGGAGATGTTGACACTCTCTGCATGTCTCCCTGACCTTCCAGTTGGCTCTCCGTCAGGTCCTTTCCCTCACCTCACTGAGTCTGCAGGTGCCACTGTACTGTCTACACAGATATTCCACGTGACCACATCTATACTATTGCTGTAACCAGTGGTATTCCAGAGGCTGCTCCTGCCAGGAGTTCCCAAAAGGAATCAGAGGATTAGTTTCTACAGTTCACTTAACCAAACCTGTCTAGGAGTTCTCTTACCCTCCCATCTCCACCCCTACTGAGGGAGCTGATCCCAGAGGATATGGACAAGGCCTTGGTGCTGCTTCTCACATAGTCCTGGGGTCTAGCTTCTCCTCATGCACCCTCCAGTCATCCACCTCATCTTCCTTTGGGCTTAGCTGGCACCCTTCATCCTTCCTACCTCTAAGACTGCATGGAGCAAATTCTGAATACTACTCCTTCTGTAGAGACATCAACTTCTTTTTAGGGATCCAAAAGCCAAGCATTTGACCCTTAATTTTCCTGGGATTCTTTATGCCCAACCTTCCCTGAGGCAATAAGCCTCTGCCTGAGGGTCTAGCCTTTAAGATGGAGAGCTGCAAGACATGAAAAGGAAAAGGAAGAAAAAATACATATATCAGGTTATATTTCAAAATAGTCTGCTCTATCATTGTGCAGTTTCTCTGTTGAAGAGTTGAATGTCTTTGAAGGATGGGTCAGTTGACAAATGACAAAATAACTAAGAAGATGAAATGCATTTTATATGGAAGTGGCTTTTCATGTATTACAAAATGACTCATCAAGCTTGCTCAGTATCAGAACATCTTGTTTATCTTCAGATTTTTATTTCCTTACCAAATCCCCGTGCCAACTCTTTTCCTCTTGTATAATGGAAAAAAAAAAAAAAAAAAAAACCCTGGAGAGTGTTGTCCTATCATGGAATAACCTCAGAGAAACATAAAAGGCAAACCGTTTTAAGGCAAAAATGAAAAGGAGCTCTCTTAAAGCAAGGCCTTTCATCTTTTTACAGGGAATTCCTCTGTCAGGCTAACTTTCAAAAACAGCTTTCATCTCTGACTCAACAAGCCTTCTCACCTGCCTCTCGAAGGGGCGGTGAAGCGCATAGAAATGTGTGGGTCATGACTGTTTCCCAGTGACTTCTCCACGCATTCTCCCTATGGGGCTGGGGGGAAGTGAGCTGGGAATCGCCATTCCCACGGGTGGGCCTGGCACCAGAGAATGGTAGGTTTCCACAGGGCTGTGATTTCTGTGATGTCTTCCCACACCTCCTTTTTGGGCTGTGCCCTGCTTGCATTCAGCCTGCCAGAGCTGGGGTGTCAGCATCCATATTTAGGGTGATCCTTTTTGCAGAATGGTGCTTGGCAGGCAGGGTGGTGCTGATGAACAGGAAGAGTCTGGAACCTTAATTACGACCCTGCTGCTCACCTTATGCAGCATTGTGATATTCACCCATGATGATAAAACCTTCTCTATTTCTTCTTCCTCCTGCTGGATCCTCAGACTCATGTTTTATGTGCCGTTGATCAGCAAGTGCTCCCCTGTTTCGCTGGCTCTCTCCTGAGGGTAGGGACTTACCCATGACCTATTTCCTTTACTGTAAGTACAGAAAGTTATCCTGCCATCTCTGAACCTAGAGAAATATTTAATATTTAATTCTATCAAGTCTCTTTCCCCCAGAAGCTTTAGGTATGGGCACTTTGCTGGCACAGCCTGGTTTTATGTTCACTTTGAGAGTTGTCTTGATCCCTTTTGTGATTATCCTGAAAAGTGGCATATGTCTTTGCCAAAAAACTTATAGCTCTTCCTTTTGTTATTTTCATGTCATAAAGTGTACACTTCTTCTTTCTCGTAGATTATTAGGACAGGCTTGAAAAAAATTAAGGAAGTATGTAAAGAGGAAACCATACTGCTGCTTTTAAATATAATATTTTTATTTTGCTTTGAGAATTAATTTTTTACTTGGAAAATGTAAGCTCTCCCCTGGTTTGATAATTTATGGCTTTAATATTGTCATAATATGAGTAACTCAGTGGAAAGGTATATGTGAGACATTAAATCTTTAGTAAGGAAGAATTAGTCATAAATGTTGTTGCCACTTAATTTAATATGTTAAGATATAAAAGTATTGTTTGAAAAATAAAACTTAAAATAGAAAAAAAGTTTAATTTTTTGTTGCTGTTTGTTTGTAAGACAGTCTCCCCAGGTAGCCCAGCCTGGCCTGGAACTTGGGATCCTCCTGCCTCAGTCCTGAAGTGCTGAGATGGCAAGAGTGAACCACCATGCTCAGCTCAAGTTTAATGTGTTAAAGCAAATAATTTAAGTTATTTTAAGAAGGAAAAAATTCTGACACTTTGTGTTAAATTTATTTGTATTTCCACAAAATGGTTGTCATTAAGAAGCTAGTCAACGGTGGTAAAGCCAACTGATCCTTCTGTTTAATAAACCTATCCAATGAAGGTTTACTAATCAGATACCTCATATTAAAGCAAACAAGCCAGCAACTTTGACCTGATTTAGGTTTGTCCAACATGAGTCAGTTTTTCAGCTTCTCTATCTCCCTGGCCCAATTGCCCTGGGTGGAATCTCTAGTTTGTTACATCATCTGTTTGTAAGATACAGCCTGTCATCATTTCTCAGAGTTTCAAAAGTCTGTACCATTAGATAGAACTTCCTGAGACAATCTCTAACATTTGGAAAGTTCATCTTAAGTACATCTAAATTCTACCTTTATAACTGCTTTAGTATAAAGCAACATTTAGATATGTTAATTATAGTAGATATTTTCACTCATTCTTAATTTATTCAGGTGGGGCAACAGAAGTGATTTAAGATCAAGATAAACCTAGTTTCAAATCCTGTTATTTCTCTTTGGGTAAATTTTGTATCTCTTTGAGCCTCAGTTTTATATCCATAATGCTTATTTCTAGGAATTGTTATGAAGTTAAAGATCAGAGAATGTAGGTAAAATGCTTGGTCAATTTACAAGCTATTCTTTAGCTAGATGTTACACACACACACACACACACACACACACACACACACACACACACCACCCCCAGCCCCACCACCCCCAACAACAAGAAATTTTATGGCTACCTAAGCACTGACTTTCCTAATGAATACCTTGTCTTAGTCTTTCTTAAAGAGCTAGATGAACTCTCCAAACCTCACTGGGGTACATTTTACAAGTCCCTGTTTACTTTCAGAGGAATCTAGGATTTTGTTTCTAGGGGCAATAAGTTAGGAGTTTGCAATATTTGCCTAGGAGTCATGACAACCCCAAAAATAAATTTTATTCAAGCCCATATGATAAATATATATATATATATATATATATATATATATATATATATATATATATATTATGTCAGTGGGTTTAAGACTATATGAGAATGAGTTCAAAGTGTCAAGGAATGGTAGGCAATATGCAGACGACAAATACAGGGTGAGGAAGAGGGGAGATGACAAAGACAATGAAATACGAGGCTTGAGGCTGACAGTTTATAGATGAATTAAAAACAAGCAAACTTACAAACAAAGCATTTAAAAAACATTAAAAGGAATTTTGAAAGGCACTGGATTCATCGATTAGCCAGGAAATATTGTGCAATGAAATTTGTCCCTTAATGTGGCATTCTAAAAAATTGTATGTTGTTGTTAGATGACATCAAGTTGGCATCCAACTCACAGCGACCCTACATACAACAGACAAAACAATATTGTTAGTGCTTCTTTGCTATCCATAGGGTTTTCAATGGTGGATTGATTTTTGGGAATGGGTTGCTGGGTCCTTCTCCCAAGCCTACAGCTCCTGATGTTCCCAGGTGGTCTCCCATCCAAGTACTAACCAGACTTGACCCTGCTTAGCTTCTGAAATCTAATGGGATCGGACACCACAGTGGTACAGCTGCAGGTAAAACATGCATAGCCTTATTTAAAAAGGAAACATTCTTTTTTAGTTCACTAACTTTAGATTTCGTATCTGATGTTCTTCTTAATCTTTAGTTGCATAAAGTCATTTTTAGAAAGCTTATTGAAAAATCCAAAGCTAGGCACGGTGGTGCACACCTGTAATTCCAGAGACTTGGGAGGCAGAGGCAGGAGGATTGCAAGTTTGAGACCAGAAACAGTCTACATAATTTATCAAGATCACATCTCAAAAATTAAAAAAAAAAAAAAGTCAGCTAGGGTGCAGCTCAGTGGTCCAGCACTTGCAAAGGACACAAGTGTGAGGCCCTGGGTTCAACCCTGAGTACTGCAAAAAAAAAAAAAAAAAGGAAGAAAGAAAAATCCAAAAGACTAACGATGTCATTTGATTTTGCTGCCAGCTGCATTTAGATGGTGATGCTGTTAGGTGCCACCCAGTCACTTCTGACTCGTAGCAACCCTCATAGGATTTTCACTGGCTGATGGTTTCAGTAGTAGATTGCTGTATCTTTCTCCAATTTCTGTGGTGCTGGGGATGGAAAGTGGGTCCTCAGAAAGTACAGAGCAGCACTCTACCAAATGAGCTACACCCAGCCCTGCACTTATGCAGTCTTTGGTTATGTGGTCCAAACCATGAAGTGTGAGCTGCCAGCTAACAGTTATCACTGAAACCACTACTCAGTACATGTTTTCAAATGAATGAATTACAAGAGGTGCTGAGAACTCATAAGTATATTTTAGGAGACCCTCCTCGGACCAATTTAACCTCCAAAATAGATGGAAGTATCTGTTAAATGCCTGCTGTTATAGAACTGGGAGGGGATATGTAAACCCCTGCAGAATTCTTGTATAAGACGAACCCACCCTAATTTTGTCCAGTGCCGGGCTCTATCAGTCAAGATTATGACAAAAAAACTTATTTTCCTAATTACAAAAGTCATTTTAGAAAAACAAAGTTGAATGGCAGGTGGGAGTGCATTGTCCTTGCTTTAATAATAGTAAGGAGCCTGTTGGGCAATGCTGGATCCGATGCCTTCAGATATGGATACTTGGTGTAATAGTTTGCTGGGATCACCATTGCAAAAGACCATGGACAGAGTAACTTACACAAGTACCTTTATTTTCAAATAATTCTAGCAGTGAGAAGACAAAGATCAAGGCATCAGTAGGGCTGGTTTCTACTGTGACAGATTTCTGTGGCTGGTGGATGGCCGCCTTCCCCCTGTACCTGCTAATGACCTTTCCTCTATGCTTGTCTGGGTGTGACTCTTCTTATAAGGACACCAGCCATGCTGACATAGGACCCACCCACATTCCAACCCTGTTACCTCTGGAAAGATCCTGTCTCCAAAGTCAGTAGCATCCCAAAGTACCTAGAGAATAAGACTTCAACATACAAATTTTAGGTGACACATGGCCTTCCATCACACTCAGCCACCTGTAGAGAATTGTCAGAAAGTGGCCATGAGTGAAGCTGGCAATGCAGTGACCAATGTACTAGATGACCTGCTGATCTGTGCCAGTAGATGTACATCAGTGTCATTCTCAGCACCACACATCTTTAGAAAGAGGCAATGGTTGTTTCCTTTTGTTTTCAAAAGAAAACCTAGAAGTTAGGATATTTATGGGAAATTGTCCAAAGTCAAACATTAGTGACTACTATGGAATTGATCCCCCACACATCTGTCAGTTTACCGCACTGTGGGGGCTTGTGTGTTGCCATGAGGCTGAAAGCAATGCCACCAGAATTTCAGATACCAGCAGGGTCACCCATGGTGGACAGGTTTCAGCTGAGCTTCCAGACTAAGACAGACTAGGGAGTAGGCACAGGCAACCACTCCCGAAACAACTAGCCATTGAAAACCCTATGGATAGCAAAGAAACACTGTCAGATATAGTGCCAGAAAATGAGCCCCCCGGGTTGGAAGGCACTCAAAAGACTACTGGAGAAGAGTTGCCTCCTCCAAGTAGAGTCTACCGTGATGACGGAAATGGAGTAAAGCCCCAGGGACCTCCATTTGCTGATGTGGCATGACTCAAAATGAGGAGAAACAACTGTAAATATCCATTAATAATTGGAACATGGAATGTATGTAGTATGAATCTAGGAAAATTAGAAATCATTAAAAGAGAAATGGAGTGCATAACCATTGATATCCTAGGAATCAGTGAGCTAAAATGGACCAACATGGGCCACTTTGAGTCAGATAGTCATATAGTCTACTACTCTGGGAATGAAAAACTAAAGAGAAATGGGGTTGCATTCATCATCAAAAAAGACATCTCAAAATCTGTCCTGAAATACAATGTTGTCAGTGATAGAATAATATCCCTGTGCCTACAAGGAAGGCCAGTTAATATGACTATTATTCAGATTTATACACTCACCACTTAGGTCACAAATGAAGAAAGGGAAGACTTCTATCAGCTTCTGCAATCTGAAATAGATCAAACATGCAATCAGGATGTACTGATAATTACTGGTGACTGGAACGCAATGGTTGGAAACAAAGAAGAAGGTTCAGTAGTTGGAAAATATGGCCTTGGTGACAGAAATGATGTGGGAGATCGCATGATAGAATTTTGCCAGACCAATGACCTTTTCATTGCAAATACATTTTTTCAACAACATAGACGGCAATTATACACAGGGACATCAACAGATGGAACATACAGGAATCAAATTGACTATATATGTGGAAAGAAATGATGGAACACCTCTATATTAAATGTCAAAACAAGACCAGGTGATGATTTTGGATCAGACCATCAACTTCTCATATGCAAGTTCAGACTGAAGCTGAAGAAAATTAGAACAAGCTTTTGAGAGCTAAGGTATGACCTTGAGCATATCCCACCTGAGTTCAGAGACCACCTCAAGAATAGGTTTAATGCATTAGATACAAATGATAGGAGACCAGACGAGTTGTGGCATGACATAAAAAATATCATTCAAGAAGAAAGCAAAAGGTTATTAAAAAGACAAGAAAAAAAGAAGAGACCAAATTACATGTCAAAAGAGACAGTAGAACTTGCCCTTGAAAGTAGAGCAGCTAAAGTAAAAGCAAGACATGATGAAGTTAAGGATCTAAACAGAAGATTTCAAAGGGCAGCTTGAGAAGACAAAAACAAATATTGTAATGACATGTGCAAGGAGCTGGAGGCAGAAAACCAAAAGGGAAAAATGCGCTCTGTGTTTCTCAAGCTTAGGGAAGTGAAGAAAAAATCCAAGCCTGGAGTGGCAATAGTGAAAGATTCTACAGGGAAAATATTAAATGATGCAGGAAACATCAAAAGAAGATGGAAGGAATGCACAGAGTCATTATATAAAAAAGAATTGGTAGATGACCAACCATTTCAAGAGGTTGCATATGAAGAGGAACCAATGGTATTGAAGGATGAAGTGGAAGCCGCCTTGAAAGAACTGGCGAAACACAAGGCTCCAGGAATTGATGGGATACCAATAAAGATGTTTCAACAAACAGATGCAGCCCTGGAGGTGTTAACATGTTTATGCCAACAGATTTGGAAAATAGCTACCTGGCCAACTGACTGGAAGAGATCCATATTTGTGCCTATGCCCTATTGAACAATATCATTAATATCACACACAAGCAAAATTTTACTAAAGATCATTCAAAAGCAACTGCAGCAGTATATAGACAGGGAATTACCGGAAAATCAAGCGTGATTCAGAAAAGGGTGGGGAACCAGGGACATCATTGCTGATGTCAGGTGGATATTAGCTGAAAACAGAGAATATAAGAAAGATGTCTATCTATATTTTATTGACTATGCAAAGGCATTTGACTGTGTGGATCATAACAAATTATGGATAACACTTCAGAAAATGGGAATACCAGAACACCTAATTGTGCTCATGAGGAATCTGTCTGTGAACCAGGAAGCAGTTGTTAGACTAGAACAAGGAAGCACAGCCTGGTTTAAAGTTAAGAAAGGTGTGTGTCAGGGCTGTATACTTTCACCATATCTCTTTAATTTATATGCTGAGCAAATAATCCGAGAAGCTGGACTTTATGAGAAAGAATGTGGCATCAGGATTGGGGGAAGACTCTGTCTTACATATTTCGAGCATGTAGTCAAATGAGATCAATCCCTAAAGAAAGACATCATGTTTGGGAGAGTGGTAGGTCAACACAAAAGAGGAAAACTCTCCACCAGATGGACTGACACAGTGTCTGCAACAATGGGTTTAAACATAAATAAGATCATTTGCCTGGCACAGCATCGGGAAGTGTTTCGATCTGCTGTACATAAGGTTGCTATGGGTCGGACTCGACTCGATGGCACCTAACAGCAACAACAACAACAACATGGAATTGATAGTTTAGGAGAGTTGGTAAAGTGCAGTATATTAGATGAAATACACAAAAAATATACTGTCACCCTTAGATCCTTTAAGTTTCCCTTACATTAGAGGTGCTGGGCCTTCAAAAGCACAATACTGTGTTTCCCTTCGCATTTAGCCCGGGGTCTCTGTTCCGCTACATCATGAAGTTCAAGGACTTGTTTACTTTACAGATTTTATCTTATTTATTTGCTGAGTATGTATAATTAATTTTTGGTAAAATATATATGTAACTATTATATCTTTATTGTAATTTGAACATTTTAGAATATTGTTCATCTGGGGCCAGATTAGTGTGTAACTCATATTAGATAGAGAACACTGAATTTAACACACCAAGTGGGGATTAGTATCTAATTCTATGACATAACAAATTACAGTAGTATTTAATATTGAATAATATGGGGAAGTTTTTCACTTGCTGCTTCTTTACTTTTTTCATTGAGATAGTTACAAAATCAAGATACCTTAGGCCCAGGAACATAATCAGAGAAAGAAGATATCACTTCAGAATTTTAACTTACACCATTTCCTTATTGCTCTCTTCTAATCTGAAAAACCAGGGAACTCACTGGCTCAGAATTCACACAGAATTCTGAAAACACACACACACACACACACACACACACACACACACACTCCACGTATAACATTTCCAACATCTCGGTCCCACTCCAAAACTAGACACAAACTAGACACAAATCTCAGGTGAAGAAGTCCTTTTGGCATAAAAAGAATAGAAGCTATAAAACACAAGTGTATGGGTTTTGTTTTGTTTTTTTAATCTTCGAAAAAGAGGTGATTGAGTGGCTTTCACCTAAGCAACTGTGTGTAAAATAAAGTTGTAGTCAGTAAGGTTAAAATACAGGTCAGGAATAAGTTATAGCTAACAATGACAAAATGAAAGAGACAAACATCATCACCAACAAGACATTGATAGGAAAGCAGCAAAAAATTCCATGCTGTGATAAATACAGAATTTTTATCATTATCTTTTAATCCAAAAAATAAAAAAGGAAAGGATATTAAGGACTAAATGAATATTCACCTTACAAATATTTTCCCAGACATCCTTTGAAAATTACTGAAGTAGCAAGTGCTTATGCTGTTTTAAATTTTCAGAAACATATAAAGTAAAAAATGAAAATTCTTTTCTTTTATTACTTAATCTTATTCTCCAGAGGCTATTACAGTTCAGTATGCATACTCAATTTTAATGCATATATGAAATCATGTGCAATATATAGTGAACTGAGCTAATGATACCCCTACCCTGCAACTGGCAGTTTTACTTGTAAAATAGATTGACATTTTTTTTCCATACGAGTACCTCTGGAATTTTAACCAATGTTTACCTCTTGAATGTTCAAATGGCAGCCAGCCTCATACTTATGTATGAATACCTAAGATATTAATAAGTTCTGCCAAATATCTTCAAAAATGTACAGATTAACTCCCACTATTAGTCACTAATCATAAAGCACATTTTCTTCCATACTTTCTAATATGGATTTTAGCAGTTGTTTTTTCCCAACTGTTTGCATTTTTTATTTCTTTGGGTGACTATCTGAGAGAATGCTGGTGTTTTAAAAACTGTCTTCTTGCATAGAAGCCCAGACCCCTTTTAATTTCATGATGTGGACAGAATCTTTACCATGAAATGTTTAAAGGGCTTCTTTCTGTTGCTTCCATAATAAATTCATTAATTCATTAATTCAGGGTTTTACCTTGGTTATTCATGTGGTGCATTTGTCCAGATGTTGCTCTAGATTGCTAGACTACTTAAATCAGTTTTAGAATTCTGCAAAGTCACTAGTTTTGGGCAATGTATTCAGCTTAGCAATCTTCTCAAAATTATCATGAGCTACTAAATTTAACCGTTTGCAAGATACTTTGGCTGAAATTTTTCATTTGCCATAGTGATAATCCACACTTGTGCAATAGCTTTCTGAGTTTCAAAAGTAAAGATGCCTCTTTTAAAAAACAAAAATTTGGGCCGGGCGCGGTGGCGCGTGCCTGTAATCCCAGCTGCTTGGGAGGCGGAGGTAGGAGGATTGCAAGTTCGAGACCAGAGGCAGTCTGCATAATTTAGTGATACCCTGTCTCAAAAAAACTAAAAAAAAAAAAAAGGGCTGGGGGTGCAACTCAGTAGTCCAGCACTTGCAGAGCATGCAAGCGCGAGGCCCTGGGTTTAACCCCCAGTACCTCAAAAAAAAAAAAAAAAAAAAAAAGGATATTGCTTTTATTCCTGGCCTTCCTATTTTATGTCAGTTTTTTGGTTTTTCTTTTTTAGTGAGGAGGAGGAACAGGTTAGTTAGCTTTATTCCTGGGAGGTGGTATCCAAGATGTGGAATTTGTTCCTCCTAAAAATCTGTGGTAATACCACATTCATTGTTTTTAATGGGCACATGCCATGTGATGGATGAGCATGAAGATACAATTTCCCCCATCTTTTTGTGTTAAAAGCTTCAAATCCTTCCAAGTTAAAAAAAAAAAACATATAACAGATACCTGTTATGATCTTTACCTCGATTCTGCAGTGGATAACATTCACTTCATCATTCTGTCTCTCCCTCCCTTCCACCGTTCCCGCCTTCTTTTCCTCCCTCCTACGAGACAGTAACTGATTCAGACAGCCCAACTTTCTATCCTGAGCACTTCAGTCTGTATCCACAAAGACAAAGGCTGTCATAGTACCTACTCACATCAGAGAAATTTAACATCAGTATGATGACAACTCTCATGCAGTCCATCTTCAAATCCCCGCATCAATTATTCCCAAATTGTCCTACAGAACTGCTTTCCTTTTCAAGACTTTTAAAGGAGCAGTTTTAGTTTCACAGCAAAATGGAGAGGAAGAAACATAGATTTCCCAAATTTCCCCAGACCCCACGTATGCACAGCCTCCCCCATTGTCAACACCCACAGCAGACTGGTACATTATTTTGTAATGATGAATCCTAATCAACATACTGTAATCATTGAAGGTCCATAGGGCTCACTCTTAGTGTTGTGTATTCTATGAGTTTAGGCAAACATATAATGATATTTATCTATCATTATAGTTTCATACAGAGTATTTCCACTGACCTAAAATTTCTTTATGCTCCACCTATTTATCCCAACCATTCCAATCCCTGGCAACCACTGATCTTTTATTGACCTCATAGTTTTGCCTTTTCCAGAAAGTCATATAGTTGGAATCATATGGTATTGTAACCTTTCCAAGTTGCCTTTTTAAATTAGTAATATGGGTTTAAGTTTCCTCCATGTCTTTTCCAGGCTTCATACCTCCTTTGTTTAGCACTAAATAATATTCCATTGTCTGATATAACATAGTTTATGTAACCACTTACCTACTGAAAAACATCTTGGTTGAGTACAAGTTTTAACAATTATGACTAAAGCTACTATAAACAAGTATACTTAGGTTTTTGTGTGGACATAAGTTTTCAATTCTATGAGGTAAATACCAAGAAGCATAATTTTTGGATTATATGGTAATAGCATGTTCAGTTTTGTAGAAGACTAGCAAAATATCTTCTGGCATGACTGTACCATTTTGCATTCCTATCAACATTGAATGAGACCTTCTTTTGTTCCACATCCTCAACAGCACTTGGTATTGTTAATATTCTGGATTTTGATCATAATAGGTGCCTGTTATTTTATTTTGCATTTTCCTGATGACATATGATAGGGAACATTTTTCATATGCTTATTTGACATCTGTATATTTTCTTTGACTCATTTTTAATGTTCGTGTGCTTATTATTGCATTTTAAGAGTTCTTAGTCTATTTTGGATAGTATTGATGTTTTTAAAAACTCTTTTGGCTAATGAAAATTCAACCAAGATACACATTCTATTCAGTTCTCTATCTTTAGTCTGGTTTAGTTTATAATCCTTTTTCATACACGGTGGGGTTTTTGTTTGTTTGTTTTTCTGTGTGTGTGTGTTTCAAAAACTGACATTTTGAAAAAATCAGGCCAGTTATCTGGCAGAATTATCCTGCAACCTAGACTTGTTTTATCATTGCTGTAGAAGATTCAGATTGAACACTGTTGTCATCAATCCTGAATAGTTTTTAACTGACGATGCCATTGTCATCACTTGGTTTCAGTTGCCTGCCCAACCTCCCACTGCAGAAACAACCATCTTCCTTTGAGATTGTTAGGGAATCTGTGGGAAGATACTCTGACAAGGTACAAATATTTCAATGTCCAGCAGCGTTCAATCCAAATGCTTGTAGCATTTTCCAGTAATCCTTGATGTAAATTATCTAGGTGGTTTCAGAACCATGATTTTCCTATTTGATTTTTCTTTCTGTATTTACTCCAAATTATTCTTTTCTATAGAAAAGCTTTTCCTCACTTCCTATATCCATATTTTTTGAATATTCTTATAGGCACATAGGTTCCTTCTTTAATTCCATTATCATCATTATTCTTGTTTATTTCTTCCAAGTTGACTAGCATGATCCCATTTGTCATAGAGCTCATCCTTGCCTCCTATGATAAACACACACAAAAAAGTTCTTAGCTAACATTTTACTTTTTGTGTCTTAGAACTGATATCAGACTAAAACAGAGAAAGAAATGTGACTTCTGTGATAATTTCGTGATTTTCAAATTTGACCTTGACAACTTGCTTTTAAAACAATTAAATATTTTAAAACATAATTCCTAATAATTACAAATAAAACTAAGCAAATGAATATAATGTATCTCCAGTTATAGCTACACTATTTCGAGGTTTAAAAACAATTTATTCTGAGACACACACACATGCACACACAACACCTAGAATAACAATAACAAGATAATCTTAAACAATTTAGTGATCAACTTGATGTCATTATTCTGAAATTGTTGTAGACATAATGCACGTTAAGTCAGTGAGTAACTGTAGGATATTTTAGTTATATTACTTTAAATATTCCCAAAAGGAGAAAAGAAGAGTAAGATAGAAGACAGAAGAAATTTTGTAAAAATCTTTGAATGAATTTAAAGTATCAGATTGAACTCATGATGTATTTATCTCCAAAAAAAAAAACAAAAAAAAAACAAAAAACCAAGCAAACACACAAACCCTACCTCTGGTCACTGAAAACATTGGCAAACATTGATAAATCCAGGGACACCAAGTACTTACATTGTCTAGGTAGTGGTCCCTTTTGTTTGGTTTTGTTTTGTTTTTAGTACTTGGGGATTGAACCTGGGACCTCACACATACTTTGCTTATACCTGTACTCCACCACTGGGTTGCAATCTCAGCACATTTTTTCATTTTTATCTTTTTTTTTTTTTTTTTTTTTTTTTTTTTTTTGCAGTACTAGGGGTTGAACTCAAGGTCTTGTGCTTACATGCTTTGCAAACGCTGTATGTATCACTGAGCTGCACCCTCAGCCCATTTTTTTACTTTTTGAGACAGGCTCTCACTAAGTTACGCAGACTGCATCTGATCTTGAATTTGCAATCCTCCTGCCTCCACCTTCCAAGCTACTGGGATTACAGGTGTACGCCAGGTGTGCCTGGCTCATTTTTATCTTGAGACAGGCTCTTACTAAATTGCACAGGCGGCTTCTGGCCTTGAACTTGTGACCATCCTGCCTCCATCTCCTGAATCATTGGGATTACAGGTGTATACCACTGCTCCTGGTAGCAGTTTTTAAATACCATTTTGGCAAAATGGTTGATCCAAGTCTAGGAAAAGAAAATATTTAAAAATGTTCCTAAGCCTGAACCTTTTATCATTCAGGATAGCAAGGAAGCTATCAAAGGCTGCTATACCTCTGTCAAACTTCAAACACATCCTAAGACATTCCACTTAGCTCAAGATGAGGACCAATAAAAATACTAATGACAATGCACTAAAGTCACTAATGTGCTTATATCTATAATTTCCTAATGAAATTTCTAAAATTACATTTTTTAACTGCTATAGTCAACTCATTTAAAACTATGTAAACAAAGAAAAGAATAGGGTGATTCTGCCTCCCTCTACCAAATTTATCACTGGATAACAAAACAGTAGCAGAGAGAAATTTTCCCTTTATAGAAATGATGAAATTGTAAGATCACCATTTTCTGATCTTTGTGGATTAGGGGATCTTACATGGAGGATCAACAGCTCTGGATTTCACGAAATGAGCTATCCAGATGTGGCCACACTCAGCCACAGCCAGACAGTGCCTCCTGCTCGACAGACCAAGCAGCAAAGCACATCCAACCTAAATCTCCCCAAGCTTCTACTTCCACCTGAGAATTGTTAGGAGATAGGAGAATAGAGAAAGTTGTTCAATGATATCGCTCAAAGGCAGTGGGCAAAATTCAGCTTGTGAAAATGCTACAAGGGAATAAAGCACTTTTTCTTAAAAAATTAATTGTAAAGACAAAAGGGGATGGAGAGGGAACTTACAAACTAAAAGTGATGTAGCAGAAAATGTTCTGGAAATATTCCGGTGATAGCTGTACAACATTGTGGATACACTAAAAAATGCTGAAGGGATAATTTTATTGTATATGAATCATGTGTTGACAAAGCATTGAAATAAAGAGACATAAGACACACTTCAGTCACAAAAGTGAATCCTTTGGGGTATGATTCAAACAAACTTGAAAACAATTGTGTATAAGAACATAGTGATATTTGATGACATTAAATATTTATTTGTAACCAATTTAATACTATCATGGTATTCTAGTTACATAATAAAGAGCCATATTTCATACAGGTACATACTGATCTTAATTTTTTGAGTAAGTAATATGGTATCTGAAATTTGCTTCAAAGTAAAATAAAAAATGGGAGTGGGTAGTGGAATAGAGGAAACAATGTTGAGATGGGGTTGATAATTGTTGAAAAGGATGATTAATAAGTACCTGGGTATTATTATTCGATTACTTTGTAACATGTTTGAAAATTTTCCTAGTGAAGGAATTTTTTTTTAATTCATAAGTACTTGTATTCTTCAGTTTCAAATCCAACTTTATGAGGTTATTTCTCATCTTCCCTATTCCTTCTGCCTTTGTGAGAAACCTGGTTTCTAAAACTATCAGTAAGTCTACTATTTTTTCTATCTTTGCATATATTAAAAATAGTTTAAGAATTCCTACACCTCTACCACTATCAAGAGCAAGCATAAGTAAAATATAAAAGTTCTTGTCAGTTCTTTTGTTTATACAATAGAGTATACAGGCTACTATGTTAAAAACTTAAGTAAATTAACTTATCTGTAGTGATATTATCAATTTGATATGTAATTAAGGTCATTTATTTCTGGCAATATTCACTTTAAAGTTTACTTTTTCCTCTTTTTTATTTAATTTTCCCTTTTCATTACATAAAACATTTACATGGCTCAAAAGTCAAATTATATATAAAGTATATATACAGGTATTTGAATTAGATACTACTTTTAATATTCTCAACATGAGAAAAGAAGATTAAGATAGAAGATAGAAGAAATTATGTAAAATCTATGACTATGAATGGACTGGGGTTTAGCTCAATTGGTAAAGTCCTGCACTACATTCTGTGAGGACTGGGGTTTAATCCCCAGCACCCCCAAAATGGGAAGACATGGCAATCCACTACAGAAGTGATCCCCAAACAATCAGCCATCAAAAACCCTATCAGGGTCACAATGGGTCAGACTCAACTCAATGGCATCTAACAACAATGATTATGAATTACATAGTCACAGATACTATATATTAACTATACATAAAGGGGAACTAGATCCCAGCCCTGTCCCTTCACCTCATTCTCTTAAACTTTTCAAGGGATAACCATTTTAATTGTTTCTATTTTGTCCTTTCTATATTTCTTTTTATTAAAGCAATAGCTACGCATGTATATTCATGATTTCCTTTGTTCCTTACATTAAAATGTATAGCATAACATACTATTTTATGCTTTGTTTTCTTTCCTTTTTGGAAAATTATCACTCCATATCAGTTGATAAAGTTCTTCCTCATCTTCTGCTTACGAATTTTACACATCTCCTGTGAATGGGCTGTGGACTTTGGGTTGATTCAGATGTTTTGCTGTTATAAAGATCCCACATTGAATAACTTTATGTATATGGTGTTTCATGATTCTGGCAGTGTGTGATCTTTAGGGTAAATTATAAAATTGAAATTTGAGGATGGTGGGCTACACCAGCGGAGTAGAGTCTCTGGGGCAGCTTCACCAACAGAGGAAGTTGTTGAGTTTTTGAAACGTGGCAAATCTGATTGGTATAAAGGGGGGCAGGATTAATCTGTATCTCTCTTATTGTGATGTTCATCCCCTTTTCATATTTTAATACTTGCCATTTTTTTGGTAAATTTTCATGTCTTTTATCTATTTTTCTTACAAATTTTGAACACTTTTGTTCTTTGATTTTTAGGAGTTCTGTATCTTTGTCCCAAGTTGAAAATGTTGTCTTCTAGTTTGCCATTTGTTGTTGCTGGTGGTGTGTTTCACCATGAAGGCTTTTAAAGTATTTTTTCTTGCAGTAAGCATTTATTAATGCAATCATTCCTCAGTTTCAGTGAGGGATTTGTTCCAGAAGTCCTGCAGATACCAAAAATCCATTGACGCTCATGTTCCTTTATAAAGCGCCATAGCATTTCCTTAGAACCTACATTCATCCTTCTATATACTTTAAATCTTTTCCAGATTACTTGCAATACACAATACAATGTAAGTCCTATATAAGTAGCCATTACACTGTATTGTTTAGGGAATAATGACAAAAAGTCTGTGTGTTCAGCACAGATGCAATATTTTTTACCAAATATTTTAAATCTGTTGTTTCAACCTGTGATTGCAGAGCCCATGAATATGGAAAGCTGACTATATTTTATTATATCATGGTTGTTGTTGTTGTTGTTAGGTGCCATCCAGTCATGTCCCACTCATAGTGACCCTCATAGGGTTTTCAATGGCAGATTGTTTCGGGATTGCCTCAGGAGTGGGTTGCCACATCCTTCTCCCATTTTTGCGGTGCTGGGAATCAAACTCGGGACCTCAGAGACTGCAGAGCAGTGCTCTACCAACTGAGCTAAATCCCAGTCCCATATCATGATTATGACTTAGAATTTAAAGATTCTCACTAAGTTCAAGATAAAGAATGCATTCAGATGTCATTTATATCTTATTTATATATGCACATTTCAAAAAGCTCATGAGAGTATTTCTGATTCTGTAATTTGTTGCATTAGCTGAGTCTCTATTCTTGCTCCAGTACCACAGGGGTTTAATACAGAGACTGTATGCTCTATTTAGCGTCTCCCATAGCTAGCTCCCATCAGTGCTCTTCTTTCCAGAACATTCCTACATAACCTTGCATGTTTACTTTCCTGTAAGAACTTCAGAATCAGTTTGTCTAGGTTAAGGAGAAGGACAACAGTACTTTTGTTGAGAGGAGTAACGGTAATCACATTGGACTTTTAATGAATATTTCTATTTATTTTTTATCACTAGAGAATGGAACAGGGTCTGTCACATAATAGAAGTTCAAAAAACACTTGAGTAAATGAACATTACATTTCACACTTGCACATAATTATATTGCTGTTGTTAGGTGCTGTCGAGTTGGGTCTGACTCATAGCGACCTTATGTACAACAGAAACACTGCCTGACACTGTGGTATGCCCAGCACTATGTCAGTGCTTCTCTGCTATTCATAGGTTTTTCAATGGCTGATTGTTTTGGGAGTGGGCTACCAGGTCCTTCTCCCAAATCTACAGTACCAGCTATTCCCAAGATGGTCCCCCATCAAAGGACTAACCAGGCCCAGCCCTGCTTAGCTTCTGAGATCAGATGGGATCAGTCACCAGGTGGTATGAATGTAGACTGAACGTAGTTATAAAATTATAAATAAAGCATTCTTCATATTTATAATTTTATCTAGTAATATAAACACTTCATAGCCTTTGAATTTTGGGCAAATAATTTAAAGACAACAAATTTTCCACAACATTTTCCAGCCGGAAAGCAAGCATGCATAGTTTGTAGGAAAGTATGTGTATGTATGTATAAGATACATTGTTGTTGTTAGTTGTGTCAAGTCGGTATGGGAGTCATAGTGACCCTATGTACCACAGGCGAAACACTATTGTCAGTGTTTCTCTGCTATTCATAGGGTTTTCAATGGCAGATTTTCTTTTGCAGGGAGTGAGTTGCTGGGTCCTGCTCTCATAAGATACATAGATAGATGACAGAGATAGAGAAATATCACATATACAGTAAATGTGGCATGAGAGGGTAATTAGTTTTCATTACATGGATATTTATCCATATGATATTTTTCTTCCTACATATACTGTTTTCAGCATGTTTGAAATAGAGTTCTATCCCTTAGATTTTTACTCATGGAGCTGATTGTCCTACAATTTGCTCCAACAGGTTCTCTCTCCTAGTTTCTCTGCCCCCTGTGGGACCTTATAATAAAATCAGTGTGTTCAAATAATTAATTATGGCCAGGCAGAGTGATTCACACCTTTAATCCTAGTGACTCTGGAGGCTGAGACAGGAGGATCTCAAGTTTAAGGCCAGTGGCAGCCTATATAACTTAGGGAGACCAGTGGCAGAGCACTTGCAAGTGTGTGCAAGGGCCTGGCTTCAACCCTCACATATTGCCAAGGAAAAGAAAAAGAAAAAGAAAAAAAATTATGCTTGCCAAATCATTCTCTTTGGGTTCTTTCATCCTGAAACTGAGAACAAATAAACATCCTTGTGTGTGCTTCTCTCCTTTACCGGTTTCTTTTGGGTTTGGTTTACTGCGAAAGAGCTGTTGTGCTAGAATAGATTATAAAAGCAGAAAAAGTAGAGCAGCTCATCATTTCTTCACTTAAAACTTGTTTTTATCACTGGCTTTGCTTTGTGTTGCTCCAAACATTTTATCCGTTTACAAAACTACTCAGCACAGGCGAGGCTTATAAATATCATATGCCTCTGGGCACACAGAAGTATTACTATTTGTATGCTAATGCAGAGATCTGCCCTATAAAGATACAATTGATGCCACGTTTGATATTCGTAGCGTGTCAAGGTCTGACACAGACACCTGCCTGATGTTCTTTTTCTATATTCATTGTACAATGTTTTCTTTTATAGTCGTTATAATCTAGTAGGAAAGTACACATGACAGGTTAAATCTTTTTCCTGTCTGCTTGTGAGTAAACTTGTCCTTCACAGCCTTTGGTGCTAATTGGATTTAATGTGTTACTGGGCAGTTCCTTAGTATGGAGAAGTTGTGGTCCAGAGTACAGGGAGGAATTGCAGGTCCCGTCAGTGTCTCGAGGTCCAGAAAGCCTTCCCGGGTCGGGTGTCTTCTTGTCCCCTCTGTTTCAGGCGCCCACAGATCTCTGGCTTACCTGAGAGGCCAGCTTATCCAGAGGCTGCAGAGGGTACAGGCCTTGACTATCTTGTGCCTTTGTGCCAAGAACGGAGGACTGCATGTGGCTGAGGAGAGGTCAGGGCTGAGCGACGAGCAGTCTAATGCCAGGACTGCTCTGGCCCTCACACCAGACTCCTTACTGAATTCTTCATTAGGAGCATCGAGGGAGAGGATTCAAAATGGAGATTGCCAGGGCCTCCCCATTTGGACTCTAATTCTGTACTTCTGAGATGGACAAAAAGCTGTTCTCATTAGTGCTTTGGGCAATGCTCAGGCCAATATAAATGGAGAGCTGGTATCTTTAGAAACTCTGTGAGCAATGTTGGCTGACTTATTCAATCTTCTTGAGCCCTAAAGGAGTCTGTTAAATACTGAATGTGATACTCAAGAGAGGTGATGAAAGTATTTGGTGAGCACGTTAGTCCATCTTGTGCTGCTATGACAAAATACCTGAGACTCGGTAATTTATAAAGAATAAACATTTATTTCTCACAGTTCTCGTGGCTGGGAGTCCAAGATCAAAGTACTGGTAGGTCAGTGTCTGGTAATGGCTACTCTCTAGTTCCAGGATCGCAGCATGTTGCTACATTTTCTGGAGGAACAAACACTGTCCTCAATGGCAGAAGAGACACAAAGGGGAACTCTCCTCCTCAAGCCCTTATATAAGGCAATAAGCCATTCCTGAAGGCAGAACCCACAGACCTCATCACCTCTTAAATACCTTACCTGGTGATGCCACTGTACTGGGAATTAGATTTTGACACGAATCCTGGAGGGGACACAAACAGTCAAACTGCAGCAGTTAGATTTATGGAGTATGAAAGGATTTGTGAACTGTTACTATTGTCACTTACAGATATTAGTTATTATTCTGGCTCAGCCGCTTAGTAGCTGTGTTGTGACTTCAGACAATGCCTTTTTGACAAATGAGGAGAGTGATAGCATCTGCTCACTATGTGGTTGTACAATGTAAGAGGTGAAATACTAAGTATAATGCCTGGCATGGACACAATTCAAAAAATATTAGATATTAGTGATATTATGATTTTGAATATTATTTCCTTCAGAACTTACTTATTAAGCAACTACCATGTTCTGTGTCGTTCAAATAGGGAGACATTTGATAGTGGAAGGGGTATATGAGCCAACATGGCGGCACAAGTGCAAATGTGGCAGTCCCAGGCAAACCAGGACCTGTGCTCCTTACCCAAAGTAGCAGAAGTTGAGAGGGCTGGTAAAGGGGACTGCACCCCACAGTTTTCTTCCCTCCTCCTGTCGCGGAGCTTAGGGTCTCCTCTAAAGTACTTAAGTGATATTGACTTAACAAGAGTATCAAATTAGTAACCTTTTTAGGGATCTCTCATCTGTATTTCACTATATCCACCTGGCCTGGGATTTAACACAGTTGGGAGAGGTCCACTCAGCAGTCTCTGAGGTCCTGAGTTCAATTCCCAGCAAAATGGGATCCCCTGCAAAAATGGGAGTAGGACGTGGCAATCCACTCACGAGGCAATCCTGAAACTATCAGCCATTGAAAACCCTATGAGGGCTGCTATGAGTCTGAAATGACTCAGTAGCACCTAACAACAACAACAACAACAATAGCACCTACTCCTAGTCATAATGACATCCAGCTTTTCTTCTTCCAACCTCCTTCTGCTTCTCAACCCCAGTTTCACACCTCTCTTCCCTCTGCCCGGAATGCCTTCCCTCCTTCACTAGCTTCCTAGGACTATTGTGTAAAGCAGCACAAACGTGGTGGATTAAAACACCACTGATTCATTGCCTCCCAGTGCTGGCAGCTTGAGTTCTAAAATCAAGGTGTTGACAGGGCATGTTCCCTCTGAAGTGCCAGGAGGGGGTCCTTCCTTCCTCTGTCTTTCAGGTCTAGAGGAGCTGCTGAGTGTGGGGTGGCATCCCTGCCTCTGTCTCCACATGGCCTTCCTCTCTGTTTCTCCAGATTGGATCCTCATTTTATAAAGACATCAGCCATTGGATTAAGGGTAGATTTTCCTGAATCCAGAAGTAGTCATTTCTAGGTCTTTAATTACTTTCGTAGAGGCCCTGTTTTCATAAAAGATCACATTCTAGGGTAGTGGAATCACATAAATTTGGGGAAGACATTATTCAACTTACTACATTCCTTCCAATTGTAAAAATATTAATGTGAATGGAGGCCAGATATTTCTTTTCGGTCCATTCACCATGGCAGTCCAATCCCTGGCCATGCCTTTGTTTGATGGGCTAAAGCGGAGTCTTCTTTCCTCCAGAAGTTCCTCATAAGTTTTTCAATTGATAAATCACATGTTGTTGTTAGGTGCCGTCGAGTCATGTCCTACTCGTAGCGACCCTTATAGGGTTTTCAATAGTTGACTGTTTCGGGATTGCCTTGGGAGTGGGTTGCCAAGTCCTTCTCCCGTTACTGTGGTGCTGGGAATCGAACTTGGGACCTCAGAGACTGCAGAGCAGTGCTCAACCAGCTGAGCTAAACCCTAGCCCTGATACATCACATAGGGAGACCAAATGAGCCTCTGCTGGGATTTCCTTTAATCCACATGCCGTGAGAACAATTGTAGTATGAAACTGGAAAAAAAAAACAACAAAACAAAAACAGTCAACAATTGTATATCAAGTTCACTGTGGGTAAGTTCAGTTAGACAAATTCAGAAAAATGTTCTTTTCAATGGCAATATTTACGAGTTATTTTGGAGTAAAGTTTCAAAGCTTAGAGTCCCCTGCCATCACCCCACACAGCCTGGCTTTCTGGCCGACCAGATGCTGAGCCATGGCTCTGTGCTGTGTTGCATTTGAAAGAAAGAATCCTGGCTCCTGGGGATCCACTCTGGATGGCCCCTGACCTTTTCTCATTGATTCTTCTCAATAAATGATTACAGGCCAGGCACTGTGGTTCACACCTGTAATCCAAGCAATTGTGGAGGCTGAGGCAGCCTGAGCAACTTAGTGAGACCCTGTCTCAAAAAATAATAAATACTGAAAAAAAGAGGAGGAGGAGGAGGAAGAAGAGGAGACGGAGGAGGAATAGGAGAAAGGAGAGAAGGAGGAGAGGAGGAGGAAGAGGAAGAGGAGGGGAAAAGGAAGAGGGAGGAGGGGGAGGGAGAAGGAGGAAGAAGAGGAGGAAGAGAAGGAGGAAGAGGAGAAGGAGGAGGAGAAGGAAGAGATGAAGAAGGAGAAGAAATAATAATAATAATAATAATAATAATAATAATAATAATAATGGTTATAGGAAAGAATTAATTAGGACCAGCAACTGAAATGGAAGAACTGTATGCCATTTGTCCTTGCTTGCTGTCAAGTGCCTGAGTCTAGGAATTTGTCCCGAGTCCCACAGACATTCATTGCCTCTCTACCAGCCAAGGTCTGGAAGGCACTCTTGAGCACAAGTATGAAACAGGAGAGTGGTTTCATGTTTTATTTATCTGGAGGAAAAGAACCGTTGCACATGACATAACATATTCAGATTATGAAAAGGGGCTGGCATAAATAACAGTGAGCTAAATTTATATCTGAAATTTAAACCTAAGACTGGAATCTTAAGGAATTTACAGCAAAGGAGTGAAACTGTATGTCTATGTCAGTTGTTTTTAAAAACCAAATATGCATGTCTGCACTGTCTCTTGCTTGCCCTTGAAGAGCCTGCTTAAATGTTTTCTTTTTCCCCCACGCACCCCAGGGCTGTACAGGGACTCAGGCTCCACTCTAGGTCCAGGGATCTGCTGAGTAGCCACAGGTGGGTGGCACTTGGGGCCATTAGGATGGCAGTAGACTTAGGCTTGATAATTTAGGGAGACTTCCAGTATTCAGGAGCAAGCCATCCCTGCACCATGGCACTGTAGTTTGAGTGTGTCCCCTGAGTTCAGGTGCTGCAAACTTAATCCCCATGGCAACAACTGGAGGAGGTGGGTCAGTCCTGGAGGGGCTAGGTCCTGAGGACTTCACCCACCTACATGGATTAATGGATTAATTCCAATTATAAAAGTGCTTGAGAGGGCAAATTCCATCTCTTTTTCTCTCTCACTCTCCCTTCCACCTTCTGCCATGGGACAACACAGTAAGAAGGCTCTTGCTAAATGCTGCCCACTCAACCCTGGATGTCCCAGCCTCCAGAAATGTAAGAAAAAACATTTCCTTATAAATAATCCAGTCTCAGGCATCATGTTATAGCAGTGTAAAGTGAGCTAAGACACACTGCTTAGTCCTGTCACCTCTTGTTAGAGTTTGTGTGTGTGTGTGTGTGTGTGTGTGTGTGTGTGTGTGTGTGTGTGGAGACATATATGTAACTGAAAGAAAATATCCACACCTTTTACTTCTCCTAAGGAAGTTCTGGGTTTTAGTCCATGGTAGCTGAGAAGCAAAAAGAGGGAGAAGGGTCCAGATTCCAAAATACCCTTCAAGGGCATGCCGCAAATGGCCTAACTTCCTCCTCCTAGGTCATACCTCTTAGAGATTCCACCACTTCCCTCTCAGGCCACAGCTGGACACCAAGGACTTAACTCATTGGACTCCAGCAGACACTCCAGCTCCAAACTATCAGAGGATACACAAAGGGACTTTTACCCTTAGCATTCTTTGTTGTCATCGTTGTTTGGAAATGGCCCCACTACTGCCAAATATATTTTCCTCACCTCATTAGTGAAATCTCTTGAGCAATAAGAAAAATTCTCCTTGAGTTTGGGGAAATGGAACACAAGAAGAGATGGGTAAGGCATGAAGGAAGGAATCTGAGAGAAAGTTTGCAGACTCCATGCTTTTCCCACAGTGCTGAATCATTTTGGGGTAAAATACATAACAACAACATCTTTAGCAAGAAGACAAAATATAAAGTAGATTATTGTTATTATCTAAGATGCATTTTTTTTGCCACATGTGCATGTCATGAAAGTGTATTTGTCCACCGTAGCCCCAGTAATTCAATAAAGCATAGGCAATGGCTTAGAAAACTTAATTCTGTTGAGAAAATTCACATGAATTTTTGTTTATAATATTTAGCATAGCTGAAATGGCACTTGGGACACAGTTCTTGCAAAGTTTACATTTTAGGACATAATTTTAATGTGGCTAATGGGTATAGAGCCTGCAGTCGTAGCCCGGTAGCATCCAATCCCATCAGATCTCAGAAGCTAAGCAGGGTCGAGTCTGGTTAGTACTTGGATGGGAGACCACCTGGGAACACCAGATGCTGTAGACTTGGGAGAAGGACCCAGCAACCCACTCCCAAAAATCAACCCGCCATTGAAAGCACTATGAACAGCAGAGAAGCACCGACAATAGTATTTCCCCTGTTGTATGTAGGGTCGCTATGAGTCAGATATGGACTCGATGGCACCTAACAACAACAACAACAACAACAACAATGGCTATAGACTTGATCATGTGATATTCTTTGTATTCAGGAAAGGGCAAACACAGGGAAGTGAAATCCCAGTGTCTCTTGCTCAGATAGCACTAACTTCTTCTCACTTGGAAATCCTTCCTGCTGCAGCTCCTGTGTACTAAAATCCCTGTTGTCACTCCCCACTCCCACCCATCCAGCTCCCCATGGTGCAGGTCCTAACGAGCAGAGAAAAGGTCCCAGGCATGCTGTGGGAGGAGGCACAGACCTGCACTGGCTAATTAGTGCGAGGTAAGGGACCTTTCCCAATAATTGTATTACCCTGCCTGCAGCAACTGGAGAGGGCCCTTTCCACATCTCTGTGTGGCACAATATCTTTGATTCTAATGAAAACCAGCCATGAGAAATAGGAAATAATTCAAAGCACCCATTTTTTAAATCACAAAGAACCCATTTTTTAAAAAATCTCCTTTTTTAAATGAAGGATAAGGTTGAAGAAATAGTTTTTTATTCTCATCCAATTATTATAAATTGGCATTTAGTGTTCATTGAAAAGTATGGATGGGAACTGGAGTCAAGACCAATAAGTCAGGAGGAACAATTCCTTTGTAGCTATTCTGATCCTCTGTGAACATCTCTGGGCTCATGTTGTCTTTACACTTGTTATTGCATTGTTAGCAGTGACCAAACAAAATGGCTTTTAACCATTACATTAAAAAATACCCTTAAATGACTTCCTAAAAAACTGCCATTTTGTCTTTCCTTGGCAGAGAAAACACATTATTAAAAACTCTAATAGGCTTACAAAAGCATCTGTTAGAAGTTATTTTCAGGAGAAGCCAAAAGAAATAAGCATGCTGATTTTTTTTTCAGCAGATAAAAGAAAATTTAAGTCGTTATAAAAAGTGTTCCTTTAGAGTTACCTAAGAACTCCTTAATGCCAAAATAATTTTTAAACTTAAAATGAGATAACATCATTGGCTATTAGATTAGGAAATCTTTTTATCTTACAGTTCTTGCTGACCATATTGCTTTTCTGAAAATAAAATGTGTACAATTAAAAATTCAAACAAAAATCAGAGATTGCAGACTTTAACATGTGACATATTCACAGTTAGCATGTGATAGCCTTCCACTGAGCTCCTTTGCAGCGTTTTATATGATGAAATGTAGCTTAACAGATTTAAATGGAACTAAAAATAAATGAGGGCTGGGATTTAGCTCAGTTGGTAGAGCACTGCGCTGCAGTCTCTGAGGTCCCCAGTTCAATTCCCAGCACCACAAAAATGGGAGAAGGGCCTGGCAATCCACTCCCAAGGCAATCCTGAAACAGTCAGCCACTGAAAACCCTATGAGGGTCGCTATGTGTTCCGGATACCGACTGGACGGCACCTAATAACAACAACAAAAATAAATGATTGACATTGAAGATATTGAAGATGGCCTGAATCACAGACCACAGAACCTGGCACAGGAAGAACCCCTAGGAGTCTGGACTGATGGGTAGCCTTGTAAATGGGACCCTGCTGGGCACCTCCTCCCTCCATGGCTGCTTACCCCAGGGATGAGCCAGGTGGAGAGTCCAGCCTGAGGGTGTGGGCAGGTCTTGTAAGAAAGCTGGAAAATGGAGGCTGCAGATCTGGTTCTCACAGGAAGTGGGCAAGTCACTAAAGTCATCGGAAGTGTCTTCTCCCCTCTGGAAGGGTGATAACAGCTTAGTGCTTGCCAGGACTGTGGAATCGTCCTGCAGACACTGGAAGTGTATGTCATGACCAAGGTATTAATACAGGCCCTACGGACACAGTGTTGGAAAGATGCAGTGTCTGTTCCCCGGGTTGGTGTTGTCTAGGGACCAACAGAAACATGAAGAACATGTGTTCCTGGACACTGGGTCTTGCCAGCAGCGCCCTGTACCAGCCGCTGGAGCCGCCCCGCTTTTCCAGTCGGGACTCACAAGGCAGCTCCACCTTGCTCACTCTGTTGCCTTCACTGCCCTCCCTACGTGACTGCTGTTGGAGGGTGCTGGGCAGGAAGAGAGGGAATCAGGAGCCCCCTGCAGCCACCTACGTCCAGCCAGGTGCGCCCCAACCACCCAAGATGAATGCCAGTGTAAGCTCCCTCTGAAACAAAAGCCTTCATCAGGTGGTAGGGGGAAGCAGAGGTCTAAAATCACCTGTGCATTTAGCTATTTAGGGTGACAAGGACTATGTGAGACTCACCCACTCCCACAAATGAAAGGGGCATTATTTCAGCAGAGCCTGCTGCCTTGTCAAGATCACAGCCATCGCATTCCTAACCTTCTGAAACCTCCGCTTCTGGGTCCATTCCTTAGAAGGCACTGGGGAGTCCATCAGACCATTTCCCAGGAAACTTCCTTCCATCCCCTGAGGGTCTAAATTTCACTATGAAAGACCCATGTGACCTCTGCTCTGTGCAGCTGCAACCCTTTACTACTGCCCACCTTCATGCCTCAGAGGTGGGCTATCTTTAATACCTATGTCTATATTTTCTACCTTTAATAAACTATATCTATAATCTCTACTATACTTTGTGTCTCATATAAGTTCTTTTATAGGCTGAACACAAAAAGACCTGGGTACTATCTCCTGCACAGGAGAGGTAGGGGCTGCCGACCTGGCCTTCCTGATAACACTGTCACTGACTTTTTAAAAATTTTTTTAAATTTTTTATCAGACTTAGCTTATGCCTTGCTCATGCGTGGCTGTCCCTGACTGGGGTTGCCTCCTCTCCGTTTCCACATTCCATAAATTGGGCCTTTCTGTCTACACCTGGGCTGGTTCCACTGCAGCTTCTAACTCACTTTTCACTATAGCCTGAGACTCATCCTACCCTGTCTGCCCGATCCATGTCTACTTTTTCTCTGCAGACTTGGAGAAAGCAGATGGAAGAGTGGGCAGCCCAGTTGTCAGTCTAGCTTCACATTGAGGAGCTGAGTGACAATGAGCCTGCTTTTAACTTCTCTGTTGCTCGCCTTCATTTCTATACAGTGCACCACAATGACCAGCAGCCGCAATGAGTAAAGCACAGATAAGTTCTGGGCTCCAGGCTCAGTTCTCATGGCGTTCTATACTCCCTTGGTTATAGGTATGGTCTTAGTCCCTTTGTGTTGCTACAACAAACAGTGTCAGGGTGGGTGGTTTATAATGAACAGAAATGAATTTCTCACAGTTCCGAAGGCTTGGAAGCCTGAGAGCAAGGTGCTGGTGTTGGGTGTGTGGTGGGGGCCTACCTGCTCCCTCCTCACATGGCAGAACACAAGGGCAAGAAGGACGAAAAGGAGAGAAGGGGCAAACATCTCCCTTGCACCTTCTTTATGAAGGAGTGAATCCTATTCACCAAGGCCTCACCCTGAAGACCTAAATCACTTCCTAAAAATCCCTTCTAAAACCATCACATTGGCAGTTCATTTTCAGCTTTTGAATTTTGGGGGTCACGTTCAGAGCATTATAGGCGGTAGTGATGTCTCCCTTACAGAACTCTGGAAACATACAGCAGCTTACATCTAACACTTTGAGCTTCATGCTGTCGCCACTCCTGTGACCCTAGCAACCTGGGAAGATAGGTCAGGAGGGTCTTGAGATGGAGGCCACAGGCAGCATGCACAACATAGTAAGACCCTATCTCAAGATAAAAAATAAAAAAGGGACTCAGGGGGCAGCTCAGAGCTGGAGCACCTGGGGTTCAAACCCCTAGTACTGCTAAATAAATATATAAATAAATAAACGCTAGTCTGAAAGACAGACTTCAAAAATATTTGTTTTATTATTAATATAATTAATTGCTACAACACATGAACATTTTGTTAACGATGTGACATTATTAACTATTTTATGACTTCATTATTAATCAGTTTAACAAACTGTGTAACTCTCCCTTAAGTGTTTAGAAATCGTTTTGGTAACTTTTTTTTCCCCAGAAATATTCGCATTACAGGAATATATTTATTTTTCCAAGGTTTAAAACTTTGAGTACACTTTTGAAGAACATCGTCAAGTTTCTCAAATTTTGCTTATTTCCAAGGATCTAGCTAGACTCCCAGACTCTTTGTGAACTACTTGGATCCTAACTACATCCCATCAAAGTGACTTCTTTTTAGAGAAAGAAAAATACATTTTTTTTTTTTTTTTGGTATATAGTTGGGAAATGGCCACCTATAGTTAGCCATTATTTTTGGCACAGAACTCTCTTAGATAGTTGATTAATGCTGGGATCTCTCTCTACCAAAGGTCCTGTCAGAGACAGACTGACACACTGATCCCTTGGTCCCCACTAGGTCAACAGCTCTGCTGGACAGCAGAAGACCAAGCCCAGCTGGACAAATATCTGGTTTTTTTCTACACAACTTATGTAACTTCCTTATTTGTTGGGTTAATAAGTTATTATAAAAAGAACAAAAAGCGATTATATGCTTTGTCTTTGTCAGGGAATATCATAGTTATTGGGGAAACAAAGATAAATATAACATTGTTTTTGTCCTGAGGGAGCTTAAAACCATATTGGAGCCCTTTCCTGTCTTTCCACTGAAAATCTCTGAAATCTGAGGATTTTTTTTTTTTTTTTTTTGTATACTGTGAGAGCTAGATATTATTTGGGGCTTTGGAGTGGCTACAGAACTGAACTTTATCCAATCTATTGTCCATGGGATATGTTAGTAATGTGCTTTTGAGTTGGTTGGCACGATCTGCAAGCGCACCATCTGGCAAAGAGACCTGTTCTGAGATCCACAGCGTTTTCTGTGAGAAAGTCAAAGAATTAAGCAATTAAAGATCTTAAAACCATGGATGTAGATGGGGAAATATGTTCAATAAATACCACTCTAACTACTGAAATCTGTTTGGACTCTTTCTATTCCCCTTTGTAGCATTACCCTGAGCATTAGGAAAACCTGGATTTGACAGGAGAGGGTAACTAATCTTTTGGATTTCTTCCATATTAGTCAAATTGTAGCTACCCTTGAAAATGTGCTAAGGTTCCTCGAGTGATGCATGGAATCTGAGCATGTAGAGATTTTTTTATTTTTTAGTATTAGTTTTGAGATCACAGAAAGCTGAGATATTAGAATTGCCACATTGGTAGTGTCTGCCTACTGTCTCTTCTCTGTATATGTCCAATTGAAGTGTATGAATGAAAGAACTAAGTAGAATTGTGAGGGCTTACTGACATACAAGGTAAGGGATCTGCCTTCTTTAGTTTTCAAACCTCAGGCATGTTGACTGCAATAGCACGAACTATGTGCTAAGTTATTGTTGTGGACAAGGGTCTGCACTCTAATTTCCCTAAGTCTTCAGAGCAGCCTTTGAAGTTGATAATGTTATTGTCAGTGATGGAAAGTAAAGCTGCGGGAGGAAAAGTAATTTCCCCCAAATCACACAAAGCTAAAAAGTACGTAGAATTTGAGTCTATTTTACTCCTTCCACATTATTCTTTCCATATTGTTTTTTTCCCCACATTTTGCTGACTTGACATGGAGCATTTTAAGCACTGAGCCCTTGATTGTTTCTATTCATTCACTCATTCATTCACCTGTTCATTCATTCATTTATTCATTATTGTTTCACTTTAGTCATTCACTTTTTCAATTCTTAGACATATTTTCTACATCCGCTAGGCTCAAAGTTCTGAGTGAGGCATCTGGCAAACATACATGTAAGTAAGACACAGTTGCTGCTCTCAAGAATTTCTAAATTCACATAGAATATAAGAACGGACACACAAACACACTCTCCCTAACACACACAGAGACTCAAGCCACATACTGGCCATGCTCTAAGCATTGCAATAAGAAGAATGTGGCACATATAGACTTTCAGGATTCGTATGAGAAGGAGAGGTGTCACTTTTGTCTAGGAAGGTGACATGAAATACATCAGCCCTAAACCGGGAGAGCGAGATCTTACCAGACTGAATTCTGAGTCTCCTGGAGAAGAAGGCCATGTGGATGAGACCTCAGTCAGGGTCCCACCAACTCATCCTCCGAGTAAGGCCCTGTCCCACACAGCTGCCCTGGAGTCTGCCCAGATCCCGGTGGCCTGTGTTTTGAAAGGACTCTGGCTGGAGGCTGTGTGGTTCCTGGATGCTGCCTGAGTGCTGAGGCGAGTGTGAGTCATGAAGGCTCCTGGTCGGATGGGAATGGACAGTTTTACTGTCCATTCACTTTTCACTTTTACTGCTGAGGAGCTTCGCAGAATCTCAGGGCCACAGGTCACAAACCTGTCTTCTCATGTAGCCTCTGGTCAGCAGGGGCCATGATGCAGACTGGCTTTGGCTGGACAGGTCTTCTTCACACTGTGGCAGGGCTGTGCTCAGCCTCTCTGTGGTTGACCTCAGGACTGTGCCACGTGTGCAGCTCTGGGGTGAAGCTGAAGGGGTGGAAGCATCCAGAGATGGTCTTTCATAGGACATAGTAGCAGGAGCTGGCTCTGTAATATCGGCTAATGTCCACTGGCCAATGTCAGGCACATGTCTGAGCACAAAACTCTGGGAGAGGGGAAGGAGAGAAAAGTGTTTCCTATTAACGCATGAGCCATTGAAAACCCTATGAACAGCAGAGAAGCACTGACAATAGTGTTTCCCCTGTTGTACAGAGGGTCACTATGAGTCAGATACCGACTCGAAGGCACATAACAACAACAACAACAACAATTAATGCATGAAAGTGAATACTTGCAGAGAATAGTTTGGTCTACTACCACCTACCCAGTAAAGGACATGTAAAAAATGTGAGAACCATATGACAGATTTGGAGAGGAGAAAAGTATAAGCGTACTTGGAAAATCATAAGATATTAGATCGTATTTAGCAGGTAGTGGTGAGACATTTCAGAAAGCTTATGCAGAATCCACCAAAAATTCTGGAATGTAATGGATTAGAATAGGCAGAAACAAGACATAATGGGACTAATCGTTAAGCTGTTGTAGTAACAGAGGTCTAAACTGAGGAGGTGACAATGGAAATGTAAGGGAGATGAAGATATGAAGGGTATTGCTGATACAAAACTAGTCACCCTTGGGACCTTGCTGGATGTAACCAGATAGAAAACATAGGACTTAGCTGGGCATAGTGGCTCATACCTGTAATCCCAGTGACTTGGGGGGACGGAGGCTGGAGGATCACAGGTTTGAGGCCAGAGGCAACCTGTGAAACTTAGCAAGACCCTATCTCAAGATAAAAAAAAATTTTTAAATGGGCTAAGGGTATATCCCAGTGGTAGAGCACTTGCAAAGTATGTGTAAGACCCTAGGTTCAACCTCCAAGTACAACCAACAAAAAGAAAAAAAGAAAGAAAGAAAGAAAAAAAGAAAGAAAGGGAGGGGGAGAGAGAGAGAGAGAGAGAGAGAGAGAGAGAGAGAGAAAAGAGAGAAAGAAGAAAGAAAGAGAAAGAAAACAAACCATAGGATGCTAATGAGATTTTTAGGTGGAAGGTGAGGCCCTGAGGCCTGGGTGCTATGGGGGTTGGTGGCCCTTTCACAGAAACAGGGGAGTCAGGAGGGGAGGGAATTGGGATGCTGGCTAAGTAGGAGCCATCCTAAGGGGACCCTGGGAGCTGGGAGAAAGGGGGCAGAGAGCAAGCCTAACAGTGTGATAAAGGCCTAGGGCATAAGATGGAGAATAAATTGGAATGGGATTTAAGAATGAAGGACATCTTGGTGACATCCTAACTGTGGGACACATACCACACAGTAGCTTACGGGGTAGGGGTGCAGCTCAGGGATGGGGGCCACCGTTCTGGGAGGCCGGTGATAATGCCAGCAGTGAGAGAGCGTGAGGAAGACACTGGAGGAACAAGAATTTATTGCTGTCATTAGTACTTCTTGGTTTAATGTAGATATTGTCTGACATTCCTAAGATGAGAGAAATTGCCAAAGGGTAGTTTAAACACAGAGATCCAGGGATTTACAGAGAAAGCCAAATCCTATTTCTATCAGAGAGGCTAGCAGGAAGTGCTAACCATCTCTATCTGGTCCGTATTCTGAACAAGGACTTGACTTAGGGTGGCCTAGAGTTTGCCCTAGCAAATATCTGACATTTATCTCTTATTCCTCGAAATTTAGAGGTTCCTGTTCATACACATCAAAATTCGCATGCAAAACACTTCTGTAAATATTTACTGATTTTAATCATGAAATTGGCAGAAAAGTAGACTGAAGCCTGGGATGGCACAGACATGCTCTTAGCTCACTTTCCTGTGGGGGCAGCAGTGTGCTTGCTGGTGACAGCAGATGGGGTGTGTACAGTCTACCACAAACAGTCTTTTTCTTTTTTCTTTTTTTTTATTGGAAATTTTTAATGTACACCTTAATGTGATGCATTCTGACATGCTTTTCATTGTGACACTCCCATATATGCATTTTGTTGTACATTATTCATATAGGTTCCCCCTTACCCTCTTGTATGCTTCCCCAATCCTAACCACCCCCATCAAAGAACCAGTCTTTAAATTCTGTACAGAAATGCCCTGTCATTGAGGATAACTGTCTCTGCTTTTAGAAAACAGAAATGACTGCCAGGGTTTAAATTAGATAATTTTAAGCACATAATACCTCGGAGGGAAATCAGTCTTAAAAGAAGAGTGTTTCCACTGAGCTAAGAGCACGCGCACAGTGGTCAGTGCCATGGCCCCCAGGGGAAGGGCAACTGTGCCTAACTCAATCACACACGTCACGTTCCTTGCAATTCTACCACCACATGTAGAACTCATACATAAGCGGACTTTAAAATATTTTCACACTCTGGAACTGAGGGCGAGTTACCTCTATTTGACATTTAATGCTTGCCACTTCCTTGCATGTTTCTACCTCACTCCCAAACAGAACTGCGACCTGGAACAGCAGAGCATCGTTCACATTGTGCAGAGACCATGGAGAGAAGATCAGGAAACAAAGGCAGCCAGAGGGGGCAACCGCAGAAACCCCTTGGGAGGCTCAGAGATGGAGACCAAGAGCTTGACGCGTGTGGACCTCAGCAGCTGTGTCCTGCCTGCGGACTCAGTGGGGCTGGCAGTCATTCTGGACCCTGATAGCAGGAGTGAGCCACTGGCAGCCGGAGGTCCAGGTAACAATAATGGCTCTATCTATAGCTGCTCAAGTGTTTTGTTTGTGTAGTGGTCTTCATGGACACTGGCTGGCTGTGTACAAATTTGGTTCATGGTTCACTCACATGTGGAAAAAAAAAATGACAGAGGTTTAGCTCATTTGGTAGTGGGCTGCTTTGTGTTCCCTGAGGCCCTTGGTTTGAACCCCAGTGACACAAAAATGAGAGAAGGGCATGGCAATCCACTCTCAAATCAATCCTGAAACCATCAGCCACTGAAAACCCTGTGAGGGTCACTATGAGTCATTGAAGGCACATACAACAACAAACAATTAAAAAAAAAAAAAAAGGGCTGGAGATGCAGCATAGTGGTAGAGGACTTGCAAAGTAAGCATAAGGGCCTATTTGGCCCCGCAGTACCACAAAACAAACAAACAAACAAATAACAAACAAAAAAAAAAAGGAAAGAAAAGAAAGAAAAAGAAAGCAAAGAAAAACAGAAAAGGAGAAAAATGAATTCTATTCTTAAAACTGTTGCTTAAGAGCAAGAAGAAAATAGACTTTTAGAGAAGGATTGAAATTATTTGTCCTTAGTTTGAGAGCAGTGTTGAGGTATTTACTATAGGGAAAATGAATGTGAACCCAAGATGAAAAAATGAAATGTAAGGACGATGCATAAAAAAATAAAAAGGCAAATATGAGTCAATATAAATGAGGATTGACGTAAAAACTAATGTTTGTTAGTTTAATGGGTACAAAAACAAAGTGGAGCCAAAGAGTTAGATAAAGTAACATTTAGGAAAACAAACTGTAATAAAATAATTAGCATGGCCATATACTTAAGTTCTGACCAATGGTCAGAAAAAATGAGTAATAAGACATCCTATCACTGTACCCTCTACCTATGACAGCCTGACAATATGAAGTGTTGGTTAAGGAAAATAAGTGCTTTAATACATGGTGGTGTGAATGCCAAATGATTGAGCCACTATAGAAAACAATTCCGCAACTTCATAGCAATTAGTGAAATTCAAGAGATGCATATTTTGTGATGAGGATCTATACATAGGGGCATATCAGCACCATTTGAGGTTATGAAAAGTAGAAACAAATTAGCTGTCTTTAGGTGAATGAATAATCAGTAGTTTATTCTTATAATAGTTTATGATAAGCCTGATAATTCCATAGTTTAGAAAATGGCCTGGATATACATATATCAATATGAATAAATCTTCAAATCATAAGGTTTTTTTTAAAGATAGTGAATTGCAAAGGAATATTCAACAAAAGTACAGTTTGTAGAAAGTTTCAAAACTTAAACCAAAAATAATTATGTACATTATTTATGGATAGGATGACCATGTAATATAGTTTGTCCAAATAGAATATAGCTGAGAATTAAAGGTGACATTAAAATATAATTAAGATTATGTATTTATATACTTTTGAGATATTTATTAACCAAGCCACTTTATTATGTCAGTAGATTTATACACTAGTTTTCAAATGTGATTTCCTGAAGTTCTTTGTAAAATTAAAGAATACAGATGGGTGCCATGGCACAAGCCTGTCATCCCAGTGACTTGCGAGACCGAAGCAGGAAGATCATGAGTTCCAGGCAACAGGTAGCTTGTGCAACTTAGCAATGCCCTCTACCAAAATAAAATTTTAAAAGAGCCCAGGGGTGCAGATCAGTGGTGGAGCACTTGGCTACCATGTGCCAGGCCCCATGGGCTCAATCTCCACTGCTGCCAAAAAATTAAAATTAAATTAAAATTAAAAAATACATTCACATTCTTTAGAGCAAAATTAAATCTTCTTTTTCATTATCTCAACATTAATATTAGCAGAATAATCCTTTTGTGTACAGATGAACATACTTTAATCATTTTCCTAGTGTCTCTGATATTATCTGCTTCCTGATAACTTAACATTAGTCAAAATAATTGTTGACTTCTGTAACAAAAAGAAACCAAAATAAGAAACATTCTCTCTTTCTCCGTCTCTTGTTTCTTGACTGAAACACCTTATGCTCTAAGGACATGATGATCAACAGATTGTCAACCATAAGCTTTTTTTTTTACATATTTATTGGAAATTTTTAATATACACCTTAATGTGATTCATTCTGACATGTTTTTCACTGTGACATTTCCATATATGCATTTTGTTATACATTATTCATATAGGTTCCCTCTTACCCTCTTGTGCGCTTCTTCCCCTTCCCACCCTCCCCATCTAAGTCTTCTCTATCATTTACTTGGTAATATTTTTCTCTATGTCCTTGGGTTCCAGTTCTGTCTAAGATAGAAACTTTTCCTGTAGTGATCTTTGTTTTTATCTTGTCAGAACATTTGCATGCATTTTTTAGACCATTTATATTGACACCATTTTTATCTTTTTTTTCCTTTAATTTGATCCAACCTTTGAATAGGATTTTTCCTTCTTAAAATTTTGATTCAGCTCCCACATATGAGTGCGAACATGTTCAACCACAAGCTTTCACAATGGCCTGCTCCAGACCCACAGGACAGTGCCTTTCTCTCCTACAGCCACCTTGGATTCCAGGAACACTGAGGTCTTGCTCATATCACTGATATTTACCTGAAAATTTTAAAAATATAGTACTACTATTTTATTTTATTATAGAATTATCTTTAGTCATCTCCAGCATTTTATTTTATGCTTAATGGCTTTATAGTTAGTGATATGTTCAATTGACTTTCTTTCTAGATCATAATACCTTTAGTTAAGAATATATTCTCTTTCTGGGCTTGGAGAAAATCTAAGTGTTGAACATTCTTTAATTTTAAATTGAAATGTGGAATTACTTCAACTCAAATAATAAATAAGTTCCTAAAAATTTCCATGATGCAGTGAATTGTACTATAGCACCTGCCTTTTAACCTTCCCTCCCACACACATCTCCATGCCATCACCCCTCAGATTACCTGTTTGTCCCTCACCCCCTGGTTGGTGGCTTGCCAGCCTCTTGTGCCTTCTGCTGGAGGCTGACTGTGGCTCCTCCAGCTGGCACAGTAGGGCCCCGTCTGCTTCTCCCAGCACCACCCAGCCCAGGGCCAGCTCTGCTTGCACCTTGAGTGCTGCCCTGAAAGGCAGGAGTAGGTTATACAGAGAGATGGGTTATCCCAGGCCAACCTGAAGATGTAGCTGGGCATAAACTGGAAAACGAACTATAAGCCGTCATTTCTTAATTTGAACAACTGGAAGGATTCACTTACTTTCCAAGTCTTTTGTACCTTTTTCCTTTAATTTTTTTCTTTATTTTTTATTTTTTGATTGCTTCTCCTTCTCTATCTTCCAACTGAAGCAGGAGGTGTTTCAGTCAGGAAAATGAGAGAGACAGACAGATTTTCTTATTTTGGTTTCTTTTTGTTATAGCAAGTCAATAGTTGTTTGGACTAATACAAGCTATCAGCTGCTGCTGTTTAACAATACAAGCTACCAGTTCTCCTCCTCCCCCTCCTCCCTCCTTCTCCTCCCATCTGGGGATGATTGCTCTTGATTATCAGTTCCTATCATGGAGTAATTGCACCCAGTTGTGGGGCAGCCTGATGGTGGGGTGATCTGCCTGCAAGATTTTAGTGCTGGCATTCAAGGTGACAGCAGGAGGGAGTGGCACTATTCTCTTAGTCTGGAGCAGGACATCGTAAAAGCTGGTGGCTGACAATTTGTCGAAGATCACGTCCCTGAAAAATCTTAAAAATGCCTTAGTTACTCCTGTCTTGGTGTCTTCAGCCTTGCAGGGGGAGGATTACTAATTTCAGGTGAACACTCCTTACATGATTAATACCCCTATGCACAGAGTTGAGCAGGAATCTGACCCCAAATTTTAAGGCAGGAAAGGAGACGGGTACAAAATGAAGGCAGGGATGCTAAAGTTTTATTCTGCTCATAGTTCTCTACTGGGCATCTAAAGCAGTCTTAATGTCCTCATTATAGAAACTTCTGAAACCTGAGAACATTCCTTTCAGGTTTTTGTAGGTGCGTTAGCCAGGTGGCTGAGATGGTAAACAGGCAGAGCTAATGAGACATGGGCCCCCTAGCATAATGCTGAGTCATTGCTGTATAATAGGCCACATACGCACAATATTACAGTTTCCTATGATGTAAGCCTCCTGTGACACGTGTATGTAATGATTGGCAATTAACCATTATTGCGTGGAAGCCTTAATAAACCCCTCGGCTGGTATCCCCGGTAGAGAAGAAAGTGGCGGAGTGAAGCATGTTGGGTTGGCTTGCAGTTCTTCCAGCATTTTTCAGCTTCAAGGTTGGCCCCTACCATCTGACTCTTGCTGAGGAGCTCAGACAGGACAAGGTGGAAAAAGGTAACTGGTCAACATGAGAAGTAATACTGTGCTTTGCGTTAATAGCTATTTACGATATACTGTTTGTGTTGTGAATGTAGCTAATGCCAAGATGGGGCTACCTCCGACCCAAAGCAAAGTGGAGTCAGGAGGCCATGGGGGGGGGGAATCCTGTGCACACATCTGAAATAAGTCCTTCCTAAAAACCCTCAAAAAATCCCTGCTTTCCTGCCTGCTCCTATGTGTCTTCAGAACAGGGATCACAGCAAGAAACCCCTAAAACCTGCAGTATCTGAAATAAGCCACCCCCGGTAAGAACACTTACCTAGCTGTGGCTCTTCCCATCAACAGCCCAACCCCAGCTTTCGCAGCAGGACCCTGTGGCCAGGGATGTTTCCAAAAGGCTTACTCCTTTTTGCCTTTAAAATTCCCCCACATTCCAGCCTCCCTCATAGCCTGAATATGCTAGATGGCAATCCTCTGTCACCCCTGAATAAACGCCTTTCTTTGGAGAGCTGTTCTCTCTGTTGCATTTTTGGTTGATATTGCTTAGAATCTAGGTAATATTGTACTAGGCCTGTAGCCGTAGCCCTGTGGCATCCGATCCCATCAGATCTCAGGAGCTAAGCAGGGTCGGGCCTGGTTAGTACTTGGATGGGAGACTGCCTGGGAACACCAGGTGCTATAGGCTTGGTAGACAGACCCAGCAACCCACTCCCAAAAATGAATCCACCACTGAAAACCCTGTGAACAGCAGAGAAGCACTGACATAGTGTTTCACCTTTGTACACAGGGTCGCATACCGACTTGACGGCACCTAACAACAACAATATTGTACTAAGACTTACAAGAGGACGTCAAGGAACTGGAAGGAGTCATTTCGGATTCCTTAGAGCAGTGGTTCTCAAGCTCAGTGTTCATTAGAATCACGCTCAAGCCAATTAAAGCACCAGTTGCTGGGCTCAGCCCAAGTTAGCTTGGGGCAGAGGCTGAGAAATTACATCTGGGACGAGTTCCCAGGTGATGCTAATACTGCAGGTCCAGGAGCTAGGCTTTGAATAGCACTGCCGTAGACGGTAAAAAGTGGTGGTGCTCAAAATTCAGTTACTGAGTAAAATATGTTATTTTGCTAACTTTAGGACACAAACATTGAGCTACTCCTGGACTCAGGGTACTTCTATACTAAGCACACATGCCATTCATGTTGCCCGAATGAGGGACTGTGCTTTACCTCCCTACAGGCGAGATGAAGTTATTGGAGCTCTGACTTCTGCTTTCCTGTTAATTAACTACTAAAACACCCGGGGGTTGGATCCCTACTCTGCCCTGGATGCAGTTCCAGGTACTGGGATGCAGCAGGAAATGGAAATGGGCAGAAAGCCTCCTCAAATGGCGTGCACTCTGTCGGGGGAGAAAAACAAACTTGTCAAATTGTCCTATGGCGAAACACCTGGCAGACTGAAGGTGTATGTAGGGAGGTGGCCCAGAGGCCTCAGAGATGCAATGATATTTGAGGAGAGAATCCTTGGGGGACAGCCCTTCGGGTGTCTTAGGCAGAGTTAACCCAACAGATTGGTGAACCCTAGGCAGGACCATGCTTGGAAAGCAAGGGGGTGGCGGAGTACCTGAGCGAAGCAGTAGAAGGCAATGGAGTTGGAGGGATAGGGCAGGGGGGTGAGTCCTGCAAGGTCTCTCAGGTCCCAGACTTTACTCTGGTGAGAGGGGGCCACAGGAAGATCCTTGAGCCCTGGAGTGACTTGGTCTGATTTCGGGAGGCTCACCCAGCTGCTCTTGAGTACGCTGCAGCATGTTTTCAAATCGCAGAGATACAGCAGTGCCCCAAACATCCAGAGCAGGTAGGAATAAGGGGCGGCAGCATCTGCCGGGCCAAGGGGTCCCTGAAATGCCGGCACGCAGGAAGCTGAGGCAGGAGGATTGTGAGTTGGAGGCCAGCCTGTCTCAAAAAGCAATAAATAAATAAATAGGGGTTGGGCAGTAGCTATAAGTGCTTCCTGTATACCCATTACTATACCAAGCCCTGTTTCCATGAAACACCTAGCTGAATTCTTCCACAGCACCATAAGGCAGACGATGCTCAGATCCCCATTACAGGTGTGGACACAGCATGAGGCTGTTTGAGGAGCTGATCTACACAAGGCGGGAGTTGGCCACGGACTGTCTAACTCCACAGGTTATGCTTAAGTGTCATCTAAATATAGATAGCAGAAAGAGGAAAGGAATTGTTGCATTTCCTCCAGATATTTTGACTATAGACATAATCTTACAATAGGTCATTTTGAAAAATCATAATAATGGTTAATTACAGCCAAACAGTCAAATTTTAAAGCTCAGCTTTATATCACAAGATATACTACCTTTCATAATTTTTGTTAAAACATGACACTTCCATTTATTTTGCCCAGCTTTTCCAAATCTTACTGCCCCACCACACAAGAAAGCATTTAGTTAGTATTGAAAAATATTTTACTACACAATAGGAATTTATATTCTTACTAAACAGATTAGTTTTAATGAAAGATTATATGCTAGGATAAGTTATTGAAATATAGCTTGAAAAGGTAAAATAGAAAATACTTAAACCAATGTGGAAAAAACTGATCAATGAAAAAGACTTGTGCTCTGGATCCACACCCCAGACACATTCTGATTATTCGAGAATATGTTCTCATCAACAATCTTCTGCCAGTGTTGGGATGTAGTACAAAACAAAAATTATTCTGAGATTATAAATTAGCTACCACCTGCCAAATACAAACTCGTCACGGAGGCTGGCTAATGAAATAAATTGATAAACTTCAGACTTAATGCCCATTTTATCCCAAATCAAATCTCAACTACTTGAAAATGTGTGCTTTCCATGCTAATGACTTTAAGCCAGAGGGTGTGAATTTCTTGGTGATTTTGGACAGTTTGGAGAAGATCATCTTCTATAAACCACCTTTGAAATGACAATTTTGGCAGCTACACTACAGCAACTTGGAGTTCATTACCCATCAGGTTATTAAGAATACAGGATGATTCTTCCAGGGACTTAATTCTTCCAACACAGACATTTTTAATAGACTATCCTTCAATATTGTAAGTAAAAATGTAAAACGATTCTGCACTGTGTTGGGAATTTTGCCAGCCTGACATTTTGGGGGCTGGGGGTGAGGTAAGGAAGCAGTCCTATACTTTTCCAGGAAGTCTGCACACTTTCCCAAATGCAGACCGAGTGCTCCTTCCTCTTCATAGCACTTTGTATCTACTGCCATGTGATTCCTCGTAACACTTCTGTCTGCCCCTTCCAAGGCTCCCTTATCAAATGCAAGTAGGTCAGATGCATTGTGCACCTCCATAGCCGCACATAGGCCGTGATGGCTATTTTGTTAAGATGTCAAAAAGTTTTATTCAAAAAGTAAAATAAAAGCCTTACAGCTCTTACTATTTTTTTCACATTTGGCAGGGAAAAAAAATGGTGAATAATTGCATATGGTTTGCAGGCCACAATGTGCGCTGGGGTCTGCACAGTACAGGCACCAGCCCTTGCCCCAGCCCCGGGGAAGTCAAAATGTAGTGGAGGATCAAAGGTGACCGACCACACCAGGCAGCATGAATGTCAAAAATGGCTCTCATTCTTTCACTTTCATCACTCTATCTTCCTCTCTCTGGTTTTTCTGAGACAAGGTCTCACTAGGTAACCCAGGCTGGTCTTGAACATTAGGTCCTCCTCCCTCCACCACCCAAGGGCTGGAATTACAGGTCCACCACCACATCCAACCCTGTTATTTTTTGCTCAGCTGCCTTAGTACTTCCATGGTATAGTAAACCTGTCGATGAGAATTTAGGATACAAACATTAATAAGGACGAGAGACCAAGACTCTCAAGTCTCAAGCTTGCAACTGAGAAGATGCACATAGGCCAGTGGAAATGAATGAAGTAAGCTGATAGAATTTAAGAGCACAATAGTGGTTACTGGAGAGTAGGGAGGGTGGGGGGGCAGTGGAGAGGTCAGTTAATGGGTGTGATGTTATAGCTTGGTAGGATGGATGTGTTCTAGTGTTCTCTGGCATAACATGGCTAGTATAATTAGAAATAATGTGTAATATCCCAACAGAGGATTTTGATTATACTCATAAATACAGAGATAATGTGCTAATTGCCCTGAGTTGATCACTATCTAATATACACATGAATCAAAACATCACATGTATCTCATACCTCAAATGTGACTTGTCAATCCAGAAAAAAGGGGACACAGTCAAAGTAATAAAAGAACTTAGAGGCAAGAGAGGCTAAGATAGATGTCCGAGGCAGGCTTTGTTTTTGGTGCTGGGGATTGAACCCATGGCCTGGCCATGCTGCCCAGCTCTATGTCAGCCCCTCTGAGGCAGGCTCTGAAATATAGGAAGGAATGGCCTGCAGTGGGGGTGCTGGAGATGTTGAGAAGAGCTGGGACCTACTCAGATGGCAGAGCTCACTGGACTCTGTTACAGTCCAGACTGGTAACATCAGATAGGTGCTCTTCCTGTTGTTGACAGCTCTGAATGCCAGACTGAGTGACCAAAACTGACCATCCTCATTTTTAGACCATTCTTCCTCTTTTTCTGGTGTTCATAGAAATTATTCGCCTTTTGTGTGTTCTTGCTTAAATACTGGCAAAAGGAGAGGAGATGGCTGTGGGGTGGAGCTTGGAGGACTGCTAGCATGCCACTGCCAGGCTGTGTGGATGGGAATTTCACTTCTGGCTGGGCTGAGCTTCCTGCCTGCAGGAGACCAGATAAACTGAGGCAGGCCTTGTCCCCTGGGGCCTATCTGTGGGGGCATGGCTTTGTTGGAGGCATCTTGCTTTCTGTGTTTGGTTGGTTTCCAACATAAGCAGTTAAAATGGCAATGTAGGAGAGTGTAGGCAGAAAATGACAGCGTTATTGGGGAAGTTGAGTGTGGTGCTTACTGGGGCTCTTGACAAGTTTGGATCTTTCTGAAGCCACCTCTGCGAAGTTATGTTGTAATTACTGGACAAAATGAGACTGCATTTGACCATGTGCTCTGCTGTGGAAGTCCCTGTAGCTCCTACCATGTGGACATCCCTTTCTGGAAGTCTTAATAACCCAGGAAGTAAACCATTTGTATCTTTTACTCTCTGAACCCTCAGTCTTTCAGAGGACACTATACATATGTCATGATGGTAGCTTAGGATTTACATTTGACAGAGTGGGAGCCAAGGCAGAATATTTACAGCTGGTAAATTCATCTTGAGAGTCATCTAAGCATTCTAATTAATACTGAGTTTGCCAAAAATGTAGGTAGTCTGCTGGATTCTATTTTCTTGATAAGAATAGAAGAAACATAAAGAGAAATTAGTAATAGAAATTATACGTAGTTCACTATAGGCAGCTAAAGTTTCTAAAGTCACTCTGAATAAATTCTGATGGAAATTTTGTGAAACTTTTATTAAAGGTATTTTATATGATCACTGGCTTCTAAAAATTTCACACAATTCAGAAATTTGTGTTCCACTTACGTAATGAAAATAGGAATTGGCAAAATGTCCATTTTACATGTAAAAGAAAATAAAATTCACAAGTAAACAAAATATCAGGACCTTTTTTAAATCACTTCAGTAACTTCAGAAAATCAGACACAAATTCCTGCCCCTTCTGTCTATTGAGCTATAATTAACTTGCCAAATGATCTTTCTGAAGCTCTGTAAAGTCTTAAAAATTCTTCCTGCATCTCCAAAGATTAAATTAAATTGACTACCTTTGGTATTACAGATATGTTATTATACTCTGATTCTTAGGAAAGATCATCAATTTCCAGTGCATGATAATTAAACTAGAATATTCAGCCCACCAATGGAGTTATCATTTGCTTCCTGTAAGAAGGGAATCAAATGGCCAGTCGTTTACTCAAGTGGATTCAATGGAAATTCCTTGAGTCAATATTTTATATCCTAAGATTACCATGAGGCCTGATAAATTGTTTGTTAGGTGCTGTTGAGTTGGGTCTGACTCATAGCAACCCTGTGCACAACAGAACAAAACACAAGTAGCACCTAAAAGTTTTACTGAAGAATACAAAAGGGTGACAAATTTCTAATCCTTGGGCCAAAATACAAGTACCTGGGATATGATGTGACTGTACATAGAAGCTTGAGCTTGTTGGTCAGATCTGCTTCTTACTACCACAGGATCCTGAACAGGTTATTCTCTTGCTCCTCCAAGTGTGTCCTGTGTACTAGCAACACTTCTTTGGAGTTTGTCAGAAATGTTAGAACCACTGGTCCCATCACAGACTCCCTGAATCAGAAACTGCATTTTAACAAGATCCTTAGGTGAACAGTACAAACAGTACACATGGAATTTGGAGAAGCATTGATTTTTTTTTTTTTTTCCCCCTAGCATAGTAAGCCTCAGTTTCTCTACTTATAAGGAAATAACAGGGTTGATGCCAGATTCTTCATACCAAGAACTTAGAACAATGCCTGATTTCTAAACAGTGCTTGATAGCAGTTACCCATTTCTGTTCTCCTTTCTCTTCCGCCTATCCATACAAAAGGCCACAAATTACACTAGGGCTGTGGAATACAGTCTAGGCCTAGAGATTGAGGGATGCCTGCTTTTATAACACCCATAAAAAGAGGTAGGACTCTGTTCCACACTCAGGATTTCCTACTCTCAAGACTACCCTCAGGTTACCTAGATTTTTAGATCAGAGTTTTCTTGTCTTTGTTTATGTATGTACATTTCTGTATAAGTATTTGTTTTAAATTTTGGTGATCTCTAATACACATGTGGGCTGGGCTTTAGCTCAGTTGGTAGAGCACTACACTGCAGTCTCTGAGGTCCCAAGTTCAATTCCCAGCACTGCAAAATGGGAGAAGAGCCTGGCAGTCCACTCCCAAGGCAATCCTGAAACAGCCATTGAAAACCCTATGAGGGTAGCTATGAGTTGGATACTAACTCAAGGGCACCTAACAACAATACACATGTAGAACCACATTAGGATAATGGGAGCTTTATGGCTGTTTTCCTAGAATTTTACATTTTAATTACCTTCCAGCCAGAAAAAAAAAATATATATATATATGATATATGTATATATATATATATCATATATATGATATATATATATGACATATATATATATATTCATTTTCTATTAAGTAATGTGCTACTTGTTTTTGAGTGAATCCTTCAGAAAACCAGACTAATCTTTGAGTTTACATGATCTGTATTTGGTCATTGGAATTCATTTGGCAGAAAAGAAATTCCACTGAGGCAAGGGAAGATGTTATTTTTTTTTTTTCTGTGAGCATTGCTTAAAGGACCCTTTGGCAATGAGTGTCTATCCCATTCCTCACTTTGAAAGGGGAGATTAGCTGAGGAGAGATCATAGATGTGGACCACAGAATCCTTGATCAACCTAGCTCTGCCTGGGGGTGACAAGAACAGTCTAGGAAAAAAAGTAGTTATGGACCTGAAGCTCATGTTCTAAATGAGCATGAAGATGGTAAAATGGAGGCAGACTGGATCAACTGGGCACGTTTTGAGATCAGGGTCATTGTATATCGTGTTAGCTTCACGGCTCTATGACAAAATACACAAGGGATAGAAGGTTCATTTTGACCGAGTTTCAGATCTGTCCATGGTCCATGCCTCCCGTGTTTCTGGGCCTTTGGTGAAGTGGAACATTGTGGCAGTGGGTACATATGGCAGTGGCTACTTATGGACTGGAAGGACAGAAGGAGGTGACAGAGAAGGTGGGTCAGGGACACGACACGTCCTGCAAAGGCACAGCCCTAGTGACCTCCTCCCTCCAACGAGGCCCCACCTCCTAGTGGTTCCATCACTTCCTAGTAATGCCATCAAATCATGAATCTGTCAGTGATCCAGCCACTTCCCAAAGGCCCATGAGCTGGCAACCGTCCCCCACTACCAAAGCCTGTGGGGGACATTTTACATTCAAACCAGAACATGCGTGAAAAAAAACTGAGTTGAGGGCTACTGATGCCTCTATCGGATGTGTACATGAATGTATTACATGGATCTTTACAGGGGTCTGCACGTATACATCCTTACCTAGTCACACACACACACAGGTGTGTATCCATCTTCATGTTGTTCTGTTGCTCAAAGACGTGTTTCACAAAACCACTGATGCACCAAGGCAAACATTCTAACCCACAGTGATTGCTCAGTGAGTATTGAGCTGCCAATCTTGGCAAATTGCTGCTGTTTGCATGCTTCTTTTTATTGTCACAAAAAGACAAAGCTATAGCTCGTGAGCACTGCTCCTGCCTGAGGAGTTGTCAGTGTAAGCTGCTTGTTGTGTGGACTTCTGATCCCAGAATAAGTCTTTGGGCGATAAAGAGCCAACAGACACTGATTTCTAGCAAATGGCTATGAAGCCACCTCTCTTTAAAAAAATAGTTATGTCTTTTGATATTCTCGTTGCATTAACTCTTCTGGAGTGACGTCACTGAAATTTTGGTGATGTCTCATGTTTAACACATGAATACAATCTTGGGAAAAGGTGGTTTGAGGATAGAACCAGTGAGAAGACACACTCCAAATTGATCATCCAGGATGTGCCATCACGAACATGAGAAAGAATCTTTGACTAAGTGTCGCATGTCTTAATGAATAATGCTAGCATAGCTGCCACAGTGTTTATTTCAAATGTGTCACCTTATGCTGATGAAGTAGAACCATGGCTTTAAGCCTGCAGCCATCCCACTGTGGCATCCCATCCCATCAGATCTCGGAAGCTAAGCAGGGTCAGGCCTGGTTAGTGCTTGGATGGGAGACCACCTAGGAACACCAGGGGCTGTAGCCTTGGGAGATGGACCCAGCAACCCACTCCCAAAAGACAATCAGCCATTGAAAATGCTGTGAATAGCGGAGAAGCACTGACAATAGTGTTTTCCCTGTTGCATGTAGGGTCACTGAGTCTGATATCGACTCAATGGCACCCAGCAACATGGCCTTAATTTCTCTGTTTAATGCATTCTCATGCCAAGAGGAAACATATCTCAGTAAAATATGGACATGTTTGATGATTGGAGGTAGCCATCAGTTAGGGCTTTGGTGCAACTGCATATTTCCATCACTTGCCGCACAACAAAATAGATGACAGAGTCTTTTGTTGTCACTGCCACTCTTTTGTTCATAGAGCAATCCAGTATTTTTTAGACAAGTCATTTTTCCAGATTTTCTCTAATGGTTATTTCTACAAGTATGCTTTTCTTTTGGACTCCATGGCAAATAATTCTTGTTTGTGTGAAGGAAAAAAAAAGTTCTTTTAATATAAAAGATACAATATAAAAATTCTTTTAATATTATTAAAAGGTTTGCTCTTTCTAGTAGGACCCTGCACACCAGAGTGGCACACGTAGGTGGTTCAGGTCCTACTGGGGAGAGAGGGCAGGAATATCTGCAGTACCTAATTGTGCAAAGCACCAGGCATCCTTCAGGGTTCTGGCCTGAGACAGAAAATACACAAGATGGACCATGGACATCTCAGAGCTGCTTTTCCATGTTTTGTGGAGCTTGTCAAAGACTCATGAGGAAGCTTGAAGGAAAAGTGGAATAATAAAGCTTCATTGAGCAAAAGTGGGATAGTCCACGATAAAGTATATTAAATGCAATTTATGGATTATAAAAATTCATAATTTTACTAAAACCTAAAGCATTGGAAACCACTGAAAATAATGAGAGCACTAAAACTTCACTTGGAAAATTGGGCGTTAAAAGAAAAGCTGTCAGCATTTACTAATCCTTTCCTGTAGGACTCTGATTCCAAGATGATTGTGTAGCCAATTAGTGGAAGTGCACTTCTCTATGAAGAGTAATTCCACATAATGATGTGGGAAGGAGTTCTAGAATTAGGATATTCACCATTTTTCAAGTCCTAACTCATTCTAGCAAGATTTAAAAATGGCTGAAATCATTTGACAAAACTGGGTGAGTAGATGCACAGTGGAGAGGGATGAGGCCAATGCCATATGAAATCTTAGGATCACTAAAAGGACAAATAGTTGGTGAAATGTACTATGTGGTTGAATTTGGGTGGTGGCTATTTTTCTGTACCTGTGTGTACTCTAAAAAAATTGCAAAGTACCAATTAGGAAAAAAGTGTGTGTGTGTGTGTGTGTGTGGCGGGGTGGGGGTGGGGGGGCGGGGACAGAGGGAGAAAGGGGAGGGAAAGGGGGAATACTAGGATATGATTGCTGGATTGGGTAGAGAACTGGTTAGCACCTAACAAGGATATTAAACCATGGTCTTTGGGGCTATTACATGGGACAGATGTGTTACACTGGACTTCCCATCTCTGCCAGAAAAATCTGTTAAGTTATGCTCAGCTGCTAGATTCTCACACTGTCAATAGGAAAATAAGCCCAGCACTGTTCCAAAAAAAATCTAGTAATCTGTTTTTTTCCAGACCACTTTCCTCTTTGTGATAGTAAATAGATAAATAGTAAATAGATTAAAAACAAAACAAATGTTTTGTTTTTTATTTATAATCACAAAAAGGCTTTTCCATTATGTTTGGCTGCTTATTTATATACATACAGCAAGACTGTAAACTGACCAGGTAGGCCTACTTGAGTTTGCTTTACAAATCTAGAACTATGTACTCTGAGCCAAATAATTTACTCTACCTGAAAATATTCATAAGGAATTTCAGATTTGACTTTAAAAAGCCTTTATTCTTCTAATCCAAGGCTAGAGAAACAATCCAACATTCTTTCTGCCATACTGTACATGAAGTATTTATATGTTTGAGTAGAGTGCTTCCTTTTTGAGGTTCCCATGAAGGTCTTTGACTGTCCAGGAATTAGGCTCTGCATGAATGGGACTCCATAGCCGGATACCAAACCTGTTTTCCTTATGTGTAGGGGCAGTGGGGGGTGGGGAGGCTATTTTATAAGCATTGGCTACGTGTGTAGAGGCAATCACTGTACCATGATAGGGTGCTGTTCTATCTGAAGAATTGAAATTTATTCCCAAATATAATTCTCCATGCCTTTCCTTTGTTGTAAAATCAATTTGAGTATGTTCTGTTGAGTGTAAATTCCTATTCAACCCGTATACATAACTATGTTATGAAAACTAAGGAGATTTCATAATAAAAGTATGTATTTCCGAATTCCAAAGGCTAGTAAAGATCAGATACTATTTTATTGTTTCTATTCAGTTTAAAGAAACAGTCTACTAAATTGAAGGTGATTGTAGTTGAAAAAAATCTTATACCCATAAAAATAGAACATTAAAGGCAATAACAATAATATTCAAAGTGCATGGCCATAATTAAATTTCCCTATAAGTTTGTTTTTATGTAGTTATTGTCCTGTTTGATCTTGGGTTAGTGGTGCTGCTTTCATGAACATTTGTTTCCAGACTGTCATAGGTCCTGGAAATCCTGATTCATCACACTAGCACAGTCTAAAGTTAAGTTGATGTCAGCCCTAAAGCCTGCAGCCAGAGTCTATTCTTTGAAGAGTCAGTAGTTCAGAGAATGTGGCACCATCCTACAAGAGGCCAGGACAGGCCCTTCTGTGATAAAGACAACAGCTCAGGCCTGGGGTTTATAATAGGGTTTTGAGGCAAGCACTGGGTAGAACCAAAAAGAAATTGGATAATAATAAAAGGCTGGATTAATTATTCCAGTGACCAAAATCAGAGTGGGGAATGTAAAATCCCCCTCAATGATCCAGTGCTCAACTCTCTTTAGTTTTGATCGTTTCCCCTAAGAGGAGGATCATGCAATGGGCAGCAAAAGCTTTGAATCTCTGTGGCCTTCCCAGGAAGTGTTCAATTAATGAAAGATTTGTGAGAACAGCATTTCATCTATACAAACTGAGGGAAGGCTGAGCACATCTGACTTGACAGCTCATTCTGCTTGCAAGAGAGCTAAGGCAACTCAGAAATACACAGCCCACCGAATAGACCTAGTGCTTTCCAGTACCTCTCTAGAGTGTGGGGAACTTCAAAATAATTTTAAGTGTAAAGTATATTCTGAAATTTTTATTTTTTTTCTTAATTTTATACATAATCTTGGGAAGGCAAAATCAAAGGGGTTTCCAGAGGATATTGGTCATTTGGTTATAATCCTAGATGCCTGAAGATACTACTTGATTATCTGTTTAATCAAAGTGGCAATAATATATTTTAAAATGAGCAGAGATAAAATGAGAGATGGGAACTTAATTCATAAGTTAAAAACTTGCCTTTTAAAATTTTATTTATCAAAGAATGATTAAATCAACATAAAGCAGAAATTCTGGTGGGATATAGAATCTTTGTTTTCTGGGAGGATTACACAGATGGGGAAAAATATCCTTTAGATTGTGCCTTATTAAGAAGCATGAGATGGATTCATCAATAGAGGAAAAATCTAATTCTGATTTTGCATTAATCTTTGAGGATTTTTGTTTCAACATGGTTTTGTGAATCATGCTTCCAAACTATTTTAGCCATACTTCTAAAACTTTTTCCCTTGTCACATTAGTTCTGTGTAACTTTATCTCTGCACTTTATACAGTATAGGATTGAATATGGCCAGCCCTGGATCACAAGCTAGCTTCTTACAATTCTGTTCCTTGGAATCGCATCAAAATATGCTTAGTAACCCATTCAAAATGGCCTCCTGAACTTTGGGAACACTTGTATTGGAGAACAGAAACCCCTGCCACCATTAGCAATGGAAACAGCAGAATGTCAAATCCAGCAAAGTAGTCACTATTGTTGATATCCTGCTTTTTAGGCTGGAAGAGAATATTGGATGCCAAATATATGCCCAGAAAATGTTCTAAAGAGCAACTGTTTTCCTTCAGTGTTGCTTTGATTTACAGTAATTGGTCCAAAGGGAGCTATCTGATTGTAATGTGATTTAACTCAGCTGTTTGACAGTTGTTGCCCATAGCTACAAGTTATTGATAGATTGATGATATGAATATATTTGTGGATTGTGTTCAGAGTCCTTGGTGACTGGAAGGAATCAATAATTCCTGGAAAGATGGAAAGGAAACATGTCTAGGGAATATCTAATTTACATTGGATTATTGGCTCAATCTTTTTTTCCTGAGTTCACTGGGATTTGGGACTAGTCAAAACCCAAGTACCCTCCTTATAGACAATGAAATTACATAAAAATGTGCAGATTAATTTTCATGCTTTATAGAGCCTTAGTAAACTTCTGAAGATGGTATCTAATTCGATCAACCTTCCTACTATGTACTGGCATATTATTTAATATGTATCCATTCTACTGATACTTCAAGTTGACAGATAAATTAAAATTTACATAAAGAAGTTGGGTGCTTTGATGCACATTTATAATTCCCGCAATTTGGGAGACCGAGTCTGGAAGATCTCATGTTTGAGGCCAGAGGCAGTGTCCAAACGTAAAGAAATCTGGGGTTACAGCTCAGTGATGGAGCACTTGTCTAGTATGTGCGAGGCCATGGGTTCACTTCTCCAGTAGTGCAAATAATAAATAATAATAATAATAATAATAATAATTTCAATGAAAGAATTTTTTCAAATGATCACTTTTATGCTTGAAGCCAAATTTTCATAGCAAAAATGTTGTAAACATTTTTTTAAAAAACATTAAACTTGGAACAATATTCTCCTTTTCTTCCTTTGGTTAACTAGGAGAGCATACTAAAGAGTTATCATTGAAAAGTCTTTGGGTGTACTTTGATGGCTTCTTATTAACCCTTGTTTTCTGTGACTGCAGTACAATTTCTTGGTTCTAAATATAAAAATTTATATCCCCTTATGACCTTCCAGAAACAGCAGAATGTGATTTTGTAAGACATTAGCATAATGGAACCTTTTCAATAAAATGATGAATTGAGTGCCTCTCAGGAAACAGAGCCCACACTGGTGATTTATTGCCACCATTGCCACGTGGAGGACCCTGTTCGAATCACATGCTTTTAACTCTGCTGAGAAAAGCATCTTTCCTTTTAGCTACATGTCTGCAGGATACACTGAGAAATGTTTTCTTTTAATGGGGTACTTTGGGGAATAGTCATCATGATATAATCTCATGAGCATGTCTAATTACTTTATTTTTAATGTTATTTGATGTAAATTGAAGTGGGTTGTAATCCACTAGTGTGGGGGGCATGGAGGAGCCGCCTCTCTGAAGGCTTAAAATATTCAAGAGATGGGGGGTATATCAGTCACTTTTGTCTATATGTAACTCAGTTTTTTTCACAGCCCTTGTTGATGCATTTGTAGATGTGAATACTTCTTCCAATTCAGCAATTCATTGTGAATATAGTACCAGAAAACATTTCTACCTGAATTGTTGTTAGGTGCCATGCAGTCAGGGTCCGACTCATAGAGGCTCTAAGTACAAAAGATGAAACACTTGTCAGTGCTTCTCTGCTGTTCATAAGGTTTTCAATAGCTGATTGATATTTTTGGGGGGAGTGGGTTGCCCAGTCCTTCTCCCAAGCCTACAGCACCTGCTGTTCTCAGGCAGTCTCTTGTCCAAGTACTAACCAGGCCCGACCCTGCTTAGCTTCCGAGATCTGATATGACTGGACACCACAGTGGTACAACTGCAGGCTACCTGAATTAATAGTTGTTATTTAAGAAATATTTACATCTAGGAAGCAAGTCATGTGTAGATATCCCCAACAAATGAAAAGTGCCAGGTGGATTTTTACATGACAAAGATCTAATTAGAAAATAAAGGGATACTTGAACTCAATTAGCCCATATTGCTTTGGCTACTAGGATGGACAGACTGGGCATGCAGGTTTCAGCCTGTACTGAGAGACTTTCTTACACCTAGGCTGTTCTTTTCTCCTTTTGGTACAAATAGGTAACTATCTTTAAAGCTGTGGGAAACTGAATTTTCCTGATAAGGAAAGAGGGGCCTGAACCTCCTGGATCCTTTACCCAAAATGAATACATGTGTAGTAATGAAATGATGTGTGTGTGAATCTGTGTCTATATTTTGTTCTGAATACCAGAAGGATCAAACCCAATTGAAAACGTGGTGGTAGTTTGTAGATTGTGGAAACTATTTTTTCTTCCCTTTTTATGCATTTCTCATCTGCTTTTTAAAATTACTTTTGTGGCTACTTGATGTTAAATGCAGAAGCCTATTTAGAAATATACAAGGGAGAGCTGATGTGGTGGCGCATACCTGTGATCTCAGCATGCAGATGGGCTGAGGCAGGAGGATGGCAAGTTCAAAGCTAGCCTGGGCTACAGAGTGAGACTCCTTCTCAAAAACAAAATAAAACATATCAAAAGGATATATTGTAAATGAATAAATGCAGGCACTTGTGAGGAGAAAAAGCCCTTGCAAATTCAGCTTCTCTTTAGTTCCTTCGAGGAAGAATTCTTTACTGAAACTAGGTAAAACATTATCTGAACTGAAGGAAACCTGGTGTATCTGTATTAGAGAATTTCCTGATGTCATTGGCTGTACACTGAATCTTAAGATCACAGCTACCTATACGAGTTGTATATTCTATATGGGGATATGTCTGGTACTATCAGACATAACACATTTTAGTGATTAAGTATTCAAAGCTTAAAACAGAATGTTATAATAGCTTGTACACTCACATAAAGTAGATCGCATTGGCATGGAAAAATAGTGAAGTAAAATATATAAATCCATAGTGTAATTCTCATACATTAGTTTTGCCTAGCCATGCCTACCAGTAAGTTGTTGTTATTGCTGTCAAATCACAGCCAGCTCATAGCAACCCTCACAGGGTTTTCAGTAGCTGATTATTTCAGTATTGACTTTGTCTTTCTCCCATTTTTGGGATACTGGGAATCAAACCTGGGACCTCAGAGACTGCAGAGCAGCACTCTACCAACTGAGCTAAATCCTAGCCATTAATGTAAGTAGGGCTAGGAAATAGATACTGTTTGTCCAACTATGCTTTAGCCCCATTTTTTTTTAATGTTCTACTAGGTGGCTGAATCCCAGGGCCTGATGCATACTTTCTAAGCATTCTACCACTGAGCTGCACTCCTAGCCCCTTTGTAATAATCTTAAAACAGTGTCTCACTAAGTTATGCAGGTTACCAGAGTCTCTGGGATTACAGGTATGCATCACTGTACCCAGATTAACTACATCTTTATTCCTAATTCCATAAAATGACCTAATTTTTACTTGAACTCATACTTATTCACTTGCTTTATTTGGCAATTCATTATGTCAGTTCTACAGGATTTTATTTATTTTATTTTATTTTTATTTATTTTTTGAGGTTGGGTCTTGCTATGTAGCTCAGGCTGGTCATCTTTTCTCTGTGTAGCCAGGCTGGTCTCAAACTTGCTATCCTCCTGCCCTAGTGTCCCATCTAAATGCTGGGCTTATAAGTATTGCAGCCAATTCTGAAGCTTTTTAAATAAAGTAATGCATTTCTTATGTACTCTTTGGATTTGTAGTTATGTTATAACCTTAAAATTTGATACTGTTTACTTACAATTCTTAATTCTAAATATAGAAAACCACTTAACAACCCAAATCCATTTATCTATCCCTATGTGATTGATTAAAACAATAATTAAAACAGTAATTTTAAGAGTATAATAAAGGTCATTGGACAAAATTATAGAAAGAGTAAAGTAGATAAAAATAATTCCTTAAGCTTTAATGGACTTTGACATTTTCTGGTTGAAATTTTTAACATTGAACAGAAATTCAAAAAGTGAACTCATAAAGGTCTTTAGGGTAAAATTGTTGAAGTGCCCACAAGAGGTAGATGTCACTGCAAGTCTTTCAAACCTCTAGAGGTATTGATTCTACCACCTTCTTTGCAACATCATTCTAGAGTTTCTTTTCATTAGTGTGAGTGAAAATTTTCCTCTTAAAGTATGATTGTGTGGCACTTTAAGAAATTGTACTTCTGAGTACTAATTTTGTTACCTTTTTCCTTTTTTCTCTTCTTTTTAAGAGTACTAGGGATTGGACCCAGGGACTTGCATATGCTGGGCAAGTGCTCTATGACTGAACTGTACTCCCAACCAGTACCCTCCAATTTTTTTAAGATAAGGTCTAAGTTAGGTGGGCTGCCTCTGCCCTTAAAAGTTTGATCCTCCTGCCTCAGCCTCCCGAATTGCAGGCTTACAAGTGTGCACCACTGCACCCACCTTCTTTCCTTATTTTTGATGGGACTCCTCCTAATGCATTTAGTCTTGATTGGCATTTACATAGCCACATGTTGACCTTCAAGGGCCTGATTCTTTTCCTGTGAATATAGCCAGTATATTTCAGAGTACATTGCTGCTTTGCCAGATAGTGTTATTGTCACATCTTCCAATTAATATTTCTATATGTGTTAATATATTGGGTTCTGCTGTACTGTTCAGGTTTCCCTTGCTAGCTTAATGGTTTCTAACAGAAGTGAATTGCTTTGAGTCAGTAGGTACCCTGGAAACACACAAATATTACTCACAAATACTTTTTGAGTTTTTTTCGAACAATGAAAATTCTCTTAAAAGTAAACATTTTTGCCAATCCATGGGTAAGGCGTAGTTTGGGAGGAAAGGACAGTACTGTAAAATCTTAAGATCTATTCTATAACAGCTGTTATGTCATTTTCAGTATGCAAACATATTTACTGGATGAAAGAATTGAGTAAAGCCAGGCATGGTGGTGAATACCTGTAATCCTAGCCGCTCGGGAAGCTGAGGCAGGAGGAGCACAAGTCTGAGGCCAAAGGCAGCCTGTGCAACTTAGCGAGACCCGGGCTCAAAATAAAAAATAAAAATAAAAAATGAGGCTAAAGGTACCGCTCAGTAGTACAGCACTTGTTTAGCATGCACCAAGTCCTGGGTTCAACCCTTCAGTGCTGAGAACAAAAGATTGATTATATACATTTACATACATGTAGCCTGCAGCCACACCACTGTGGCATCTGATCACATCAGATCTCAGAAGCTAAGCAGGGTCGGGCCTGGTTACTACTTGGATGGGAGACCGCCTGGGAACACCAGGTGCTGTAGGCTTGGGAGAAGGACCCAGAAACCCACTCCCTAAAAAAACAATCAGCCATTGAAAACCCTATGAATAGTAGAGAAGCACTGACCATAGTGTTTCCCCTGTTGTGGGTAGGGTCACTATGAGTCGGATACTGATTGGATGGCACACAACAACAACAACATATACACTTACGTATCTCAATGGCACCTAACGGCAGCAGCAAACAAGGAAATTGACAAAAGCAACTAAGTCTTCAATGGTTTTATTTATTTTTCCTTTGGCTCTTGGCTTGCTCAGAGCTGCTGGGAGGCCCAGCTCTAGCTGCTGGAGGCAAACCTCACTGGCTTGGGTAGCAAAGCTGTATTTAAACCCACGCATGAAGGAGGCTACCTAGGATGAATTAGGCTGACTTAAAGAAACCAAATCCTATTGTGAACTTGTTACCTTCCACTGGTACACACTATGATGGATCCTTGGACCCACAAGGCCAGTTTTGGGGCTGTGGTTCTGATGCTGTGGCAGTAGTAAGATCGCGTGTCAAAGCACATTGACGCTACCATCTGGGAGGCCTGGGGCGTGTTTAACATTGCTCTTACCTCTATTGTTTTAGGATAGCTGAGCTCTATAGATTAGTGATTGGATCAAGATATCAGATGTGATACAGCCCCAAGGTGGACATTAGGGCACCCATGTCACTGATGCCCTTTTCACCTTGGGGTTGTTCACTCTGCTAGCTTTGCTGCGTGATGCCCTGTCTTGGGCTAACATCATAATGGTCACAGCTTCTGCTCTTGCTTGATCAGTCTTCCAGAGTCCTACCAGTTGGTCCCAGGCTCTTCCCTCTGCCTGGCCTCTTCTGACCTGTGGCTAGGGTTGAAGGATGGAGGCCACTAAGGACTCCCATGGAACTGCAGCTTCATGCTAGGTGGGGGCTGGAGTGGGTCTGGGATTTGCTTTGTGTTAGTTGGCTGGCCTGGGTTTGATGATCCATCCTGCTTGGTCTGCAGCTACTCATCTATGAAATGGCAAACGTGGTAGAATTTCTGTGGAAACTTAATGAAACTAAATGTCCAGACTTTTGGTATGAGGAGCATAAAATTCATGATAACCATAACCATGCTTCTATTTATGTACTAGTTAATGTTAGTATGCTATCGTAATTTGATGTTACAATGTAAAAAATATATTAGCTATTTATGCTTACAGTATTTTATGTCACTAAATATTAAGTATAATAAAATAGAAGCAAGTTAGAGTTGAGAAACACACATGAAGTAGAAAATCTGAGGATCTGAGTCACCAAATATTATATTAAATATAATGCAAGCAAGGCAGAGTTGAGAAATACACATGAAGTAGAAAATCTGAGGATCTGAGTCACCAAATATTATATTAAATATAATAGAAGCAAGGCAGAGTTGAGGAAAATATACATGAAGTAGAAAATCTGAGGATTTGAGTCACCAAATATTATATTAAATATAATAGCAGCAAGGCAGAGTTGAGGAAAATACACATGAAGTAGAAAATCTGAAGGTTTGGGTCTGCTGACCTGTAAGCCAGGGTTCCTGCCTGGTGAGGGAGTTTGTTCACAAAATTGGCTCCAATTTTCCAGGCTATGACAATGAGGTTGCCATAGAAACACCCTATTGAAGAATACCAAATCAATAGCTTCCTTTCTATACTAATTGTATCCTAGTATTTTAGATATTAAATGTAAGCACTTGCCTCCTTAACTGTATGTTCAGAGTATTGTAGGGTTTTCTCTTGTCAATGGTTCTGTGCTTGTGTATCTTCATGCTGTGTGGTGGAAGGAGGCATCAGTGGTCACAAACGTTTCTAGTGTTGGAGTGAGTGGCCCCTCAACAAGGAAGTCCTTGGTGTGTTTCCATGAGCAGAAGCCATCGGTGGGTGGTGCACGTGACCAGTGCTTAGTGCGTCAGAGTCTGCCCCAGCCCCCTACTTTGCTGCCCGCCCAGAGCTCTGTGCCCCACCCCCCTGGTGGCTCTGGATGCTGTTTGCAGAGTGGACATTTCAGAGTCTACATTTTGGAAAGGACAGTGACAGGGCCTCCATTATATCACCCTAATGCCATTCTTATCAGAGTGACAGTACAGCTCAGCTGAGAATGTGGGAAATTTATTTTTGATGCTCTTATCTATGCACTTATCTTTCTAGGACTTGGGGGAAAAATAAGAGAATGCTCTGGGTCAGAAACAACGTGGCAGAGATGTCAGGAGCGTGCGCCTTGGGCAGCCAAGTAGTGGGTCCCAGCGCAGCCAGGTGGCCTCATGGAAGGTCACCAGCCTGAGTCCTGACCTTATCTGAAAGTTGGGAATAACGGTATCCTCCTTGAGTTTTTATTGTGATTATTAAGGGTATTGCTTGGTCTAAGGTTTATCAGAGTTGGGTTCTAGCCATGTATGCATTTATATACTCTCTATAAAGAAAGCCTGCAGCACTGTGGCGTCCAATCCCGTCAGATCTCAGAAGCTAAGCAGGGTCGGGCCGGGTTAGTTCTTGGATGGGAGACCACCTGGGAACACAAGATAGTGTAGGCTTGGGAGAAGGACCCGGCAACCCACTCCCAAAAATCAATCCGCCATTGAAAACCCTATGGATAACAGAGAAGCTCTGAAAATAGTGTTTTGCCTGTTGTACATAGGGTCTATGAGTCAGACACAGACTTGATAACACCTGACAACAACATACATGTAAAAGGTGTGAATATACACAAGCCACATGTTTACATGTGAAGTCGGTAGGCTTTTATTTATAAACAAACCTGTTCCTTATTCTGATGAGACCAATGGGACTGCAACTGGAAATCAAGTCTTCTCTTTCCTCACATGGTTCCCTTGTAACACACCATACCCTTCTGGCCTGGACACTGTGGTGTCAAGTGCCCTGGCCTCTGCTAAGGACAAGTAGGATCCTTAAGGCCTACACAGGGACCTCCTGCTCTTCCCTACCAGTTGCCTGTTGCTAATGGGGGAAGGACTTCTCTGCTCGCTCCTGAAACAATCTGCCATTGAAGACCCCATGAGTAGCAGAGAAGCACTGACACAGTGCAGGGCACTGCTCAGTGTTGGAGTGTTTCCTTCTGTTGTACATAGGATTGCTATGAGTCAGACGTGACTGGAGGGCACCTAAAAACAAGTACCCAGCCAGGAGAGTTAAAGGACCCCCCCCACCCATGCTATTGAGTATTTGATATAAAATCATCATTTGTAGATTTGGAAGCATCATAGGAGTTTAAGATGACTCACTTTCACAGTGAACCATGAACCATGGCCTTTTAAAATGAATTTTGTAACCATTTGCTTGGGGCAGAAAAACTCTTATTTAAGAATGACATGCCGCAAGTAACTTTTGCTTCTCCACCTTCTTCCTGCATGTAACAGTTAAGGTAAAAACAATATAAGTATGTTAAACAAGTTCATTTCTTTATTCTAACCTTTAACTCCATCGTAGAGTGCTGCTCTGCACTTTCTGAGGACCCTGGTTCAATTCCCAGCACTGCAAAAATGGGAAAAGAACATGGCAGTCCATTCCCAAAACAATCCCAAAGCTAGTAACAAAAGCAAATAAACTTCAATAATACAAAGAAAAAATGAATATATAAATCACTCTTTTCTTAGATAGTGGTGGTGTTTTGTCTTACTGACTTTTTCATTCACTTGATCTTGCCTTGCTTGTATAAATATCTTTGATTATGTAAAATTCTTTGATTTCTAATAATCACATTTTTGTTCTCTAAGTAAATCTTTCCAGGTTACAGATAGAAAGTGGGGAGAGATTAAAAAACAACCAAACCAAAATTATTCTAAGCACTTAAGAAAGCATCCCTTGTAAATGGTGTCTAATAAAAAAATTTCTCCTGTAGCCATAACCCTGTGGCATCCGATCCTGTCAGATCTCAGAAGCTAAGCAGGGTTGGGCCTGGTTAGTACTTAGATGGGAGACCACCTGGGAACACCAGGTGCTGTAGGCTTGGGAGAAGGACCTGGCAACACACTCCCGCCTCCCCCCCCCCCAAAAAAAAGTCCACCACTGAAAACCCTATGAATAACAGAGAAGCACTGACAATAGTGATTCCCCTGTTGTGGGTAGCATTGCTATGAGTCGGACACCAACTTGACGGCACACAATAACAATAAAAAATCCCAGCCAGACACATGGTATAGTTTTAATGGCAAAACCAGGGAGGCTGGAGCAGAAGGAGCTAGGGTCCAAAGCCAGCCTGGGCTATATGGTGAGACTGTGTCTCAAAAATACTAACTCACTCATTCCTGATTTGGTAAGGGACAGCATTACTAGAAAGCCTAGCCTGGCCTATTGTGGTTGTGGGCAGGGTTTAGGGTGGGGAGAATGTTCTGGCCATAGGGCTTTTGGTATCCAGAGGGCTTGGCACAAGGCTGTTGAGAGGAGTAACCAGGCTACAGAGGGCCTGGATCAGGCAGGGGGTGCAGGGCGATGTTACAAAGCTGTGGAGGAGAGGGTGCTGTACGCCGAGGGAGCCCCTGCTCAGGAGCTGCGGACTCTAATGATTGGGCTAGGAGTGGCCAAAGGCCAGGGGTCAGAAGAAGGGAGGGGTTTAGCCACATTTGGTTGACAAGCATTTTCTGCCTATTAATCAGCAGAGACAAACAGCTCAACAGTCACTGAGGCAAAGAATTTGAAGGGGCTTTACCTGGCCTTGTCCTAGGTGGACAATGGGACATCTGTGACTCTCATCTAAGGCATATGTAAAGCGGAAATTATTTGCAGGAAACTGATTTCCATAAAATAAAAGGGTAAGGAGAATTCCGCCTTCCCGGCTTCTAGGAGCTCAGATAAGTCACCTTGTCAAACTGCTTGCTTTGCATGTGTTGTTCATGGGGAACTTAATAGCATTTGTCCACAATATAAGAATGAAGGGGCATGGCATATGTTTATTTATGGTAGTGCTGCGAACCACATAGGTATTCAGACAACATTAAATATTGCCACCAGAAATGAATATTACTTGGCTTAAGGAAGAAAAATCGGCAATCTAATAGTTACACAACTGGGAACACATTCAGATTTCTAGCTTAACCCTCACAGTAGAACACTTAAAAGTGATTAAAGTCCTTTTGAGAAATCTGTAACTTCATATGTTCTCACCACAAAGAAAGCGAAGTATTTGAGGTGACGGATATGTTATATAGGTTGATTTAAGCATGCCACATTGTTTTCATAAATCATAACATCACTTTGTACCCATACATTTATAAAATAATACATTGTGAAATTGTAAAGGAAGCAAGGACAATGTCAGGGTGGCAGGATTCAGAAGTAAGTATTGATTTTTGGATTTTAAATTTTAGTCAAGTGAGAAATATTCTTTAAGCACCTGAATCAACGACTCTGTACCATAGAAATAACATAAGAATTGTTCCATCCCCTTTTCATAAAGTTCTGTTATTCACTCAACAGTGTAAAAATGTAACTACTGCAACAGAATCCCTGAATAAGGTTCCAACAGCACAATAATGTGCTGATTACCACAAGAAACATGACTGTCACCTGGCCCAAGCTGCTGTTACAGATGAGGAAACCTAAAGCAGTGCGCTAATATGCCTAGGCCTTTACAGCTTGCCCATTATTCATTACTCCAGAAGGACTGTCTGTATTATATCATAGAAACAGATGCTTTAATTATATTGAAAAAGGTGACTTGTGCCGTTTCTCCCTTAACAAATCCTTTTAATGAATCCTGTGATTTCAATTGGTTCAAAATTCATAATGTAAATCTGGCTGAGGCCTGCCAAGACCTGGCTACCACTTGCTCTGGGTCTCACCTCAACCCCTGCCTTTGCTTTGTGGGTACTGCTTTCACTGAGCATGGGCCAGTCTCAGATGGGACAAATGAATCTCCCTCTGAGTATAAAGCATTGTCACCTGCTAACTCTGAAGAACCCGGGTCTTAGATGCATGTCTTTTATTCCCCTCCCATGATCTAAAGGAGGTCTCGTACTTTCCTCCCGGGTGGCATCTTGTTCTTTTCCTTCATGTTGTTGTTAGGTGCCTCCAGTTGAGTCTGACTAATAACGACGTAAGTACAACAGAAAGAAATGCTTGCTCTGTGCTAAGCACATGATCTTTTTTATGTTTAAGGCCATTGTTGCAGACACTGTGTCAATATATATAGTTGAGGATCTCCCTTTTTTTTCCATTGACCTGCCCCTGTCCCAAAAATGATATCCTTGTCCAGAAATTGGTCCCTCCTGATATGTCAAATACATAAAATGCAGTGTAGCCATCCATGCTTCCAAGGAGCACTTAGGTTGTACTTCCTCTAGGATAGATCTGTTGGTTCTTTTGGCAGTCCAATCAGTACATTCAATATTTGTCTCCAACAACATAATTCAAAAGCATCAATTCTTCTGCCTCCCTTATTCAACATCCAGCTTTTATAAGCATATGATGCAACTGAAAATACTACAGCATGAGTCAGATGCAACTTCGTCCTCAATGTGACATCTTTACTTTAAAGAGGTTTGCAACAGCTTTTCTCAATGCAATGCGTTTTGATTTCTTAACTGCTTCTTCCACGAGTGTTGATTGTAGAACCAAATAAAGCAAATCTTGGACAACCTCAATCATTTCTCAGTTTATCATGAAGTTGCTTACTGACCCAGATGTAAGGATTTTTGTTTCTTGATGTTTAAGCACAATCCATACTGAAGGCTGTGTTCTTTGATCTTCATCAGTAAATGTTTCAAATCCTCTTTACTTTCAGCAAACAGAGTTGTCATGTGCATAACATAGGTTGTTAATGAGCCTTCCTCTGATCCTGATGTCAACTTCTCAGACTAGTTGGCTCAGCATAGAGATTGAAGAGGTACCATGAAAGGATACAGCTCTGATGCACACCTTTCTTGACTTTAAATCAGACAGTGTTTTCTTGTTCTGTTTGAACAATTGCCTCCTGGTCCACATACAGATTCCTCATGAGTACCATTAAGTGCTCTGGTATTCCCAGTCGTCAAAATATTATTCATAATGTATTGTGATCCACACAGTCAAATGCCTTTCATAGTCCATAAAATAGACATCTTTCTTGTATTCTCTGCTTTTGGCTAATACCTATCTGACATCAACAATGATATTCCTGGTTCCACTCCTCCTCCTGGCTTGACTGTCTGGCAATTCCCTGTCTGTATACTGCTGCAGTTAGTCTTGAGTGATCTTTTGCAATTTTTTTTTGTTTTGATTTTTAGTGCCGTACTGGGGGTTGAACTCGGCCTCGTGCTTGCATGCTTTGCAAGTGCTGGACCACTGAGCTGCACCCTGAGCCCTTTTTGTTTTGTTCTTGAGATGAGGTCTTGCTAAGTTATACAGACTGCCTCTGGTCTCGAATTTGCGATCCTCTTGCCTCTGCCTCCAAAGTCACTGTGCAGTCATTACAGGCATGTGTCACTGCACGTGGCTCTGATCTTTAGCAAAGTTTTACTTGTGTAAAATATTAAGGATATTGTTCAGTAACTTCCACATTAGGTTAAATCCCTTTTCTTGGGATGACGAAGTTATAGAACTAAACAGAAGGTTTCAAAATGGAGCTAAAAAAGTCAAGATCAAATATTATAATGACCTGTGCAAGGAGCTGGCAACAGAAAACCAAAAGGGAACAGTATGGTCTGTTTTACTCAAGCTTAAAGAATTGGAAAAAAATCAAGCCTCAAGTGGCAATAGTGAAACATTCTACAGGGAAAATACTAAAAAATGCAGGAAACATCAAAAGAAAATAGAAGAAATAGTCATTATACCATAAAGAACTTGTGGATGACCATTTCAAGAGGTTGCATATGATCAGGAACCAATTGTACTGAATGAAGAAATGGAAGATAGCTTGAAGGAACTGATGAAACACAAGGGTCAAGGTATTGATGGAATACCAATTGAGATGTTTCAACAAATAGATGCAGCACTGAAGGTGCTCAGTTATTTACTTTGTCATTTTGACAAGGTCTATGAAGGAAAACATATTTACCTTTGTAATTGACTCCAGGTTTGGCTCACTAGTGTATATGCTGTGTCTGGCACATAGTGTTTTACCAATGAATATTTTTAACATGTAAATAAGTGGATGTATTTAATGTATTAGCTGCCAAAAAATTGAGAAAATCCTGTATTCACTTCTTTAACTCTTTGTCCCTGAAGTGGAGAACACCTATTTTCTTTATAAAGATTATTGTTAGGTGCTGTCAAGTCCATATCTGACTCATAGCGACTCTATGTACAACAGGTGAAACACTGTTGTCAGTGCTTCTCTGCTGTTCATAGGGTTTTCAATGGCAGATTGATTTTTGGGAGTGGGTTGCTAGGTCCTTCTCCCAAGCCTATAGCACCTGGGGTTCCTAGGTGGTCTCCCATCCAAGTACTAACCAGGTCCGACCCTGCTTAGCTTCTGAGATCTGACAGGATCGGATGCCACAGGGCTACGGCTGCAGGCGCATTATAAAGATTCATTTCCTTTTAATGACTGCACAGTATTTCATTTTCTGTTAATATAATTTGACTTGATCTCATCTAAGTCATTAGTTTTATCCAGGTTTTGGTTTTTATGATAGTGCACTTGCAAACATCTTGCACATGCATATTCATGCCATTGACTTAATTATACCCTTAGTATAAGTTACTTGAAATGGAATTAATAAGTACATTTTGTTCTATTGTCAGTTGAATACATTTCTCAAAGCAATCATAAGAACAAATGCACTTTCCTTAAAAATAAGCTTATATTCTAATATAACATCCAAATGTTAATTGGTATTAGTGAATAACCAGTGTCACAGCCACTGAAAATGCCTTACAAACCTTTCCTTAGAGAATTAATATGGAAATATGTACAGTTTTTAAAGGTATTTATTTGACTTCCTATGCATAAAGATGACTGTAATACTCTATTAAAGATTTTGATAGAGGTCTCCCTGTGGTGGGAAATGATTTTATTGCTGTTTCAATATCTCATAAGGAAGGTCAGATGTTAGTGTTCATGATATTTACATGGAGGAAATAAAGCACACTTTTGCATTTATGTATTTTCCCTTTGACTCCATTATTTACCATAACTTTTTTTGGATTCAGTCAAAAGTTTCAAATACAATCTGATACTGATCTCTGTTAATGAGGTATGTCATAAATTCTCCAGTCTGAATTGACTAATATCCTCCAAAGAGTATAGTTTACATTTTGTGCAGATACCAGCGTTGAAAAGGTCCTGTAACGTGTGAATGCATAAGAGGTCACAAAGGGATATTTTTCTTTCTTGATGAAGGCAGTGCCTGTTCACTGACAGACCTGTCAAAGCGCCTGTGATCTGGAGACCTCCAATAAAGTCACAGCAGAAAGAGAAGGAAATACCACAAAGCCTTTTGCTAACATTAAAATGTTTGAAGTGACTGGCTTAATCTCATCCTCAAGGCAAATCGATGATTTCATGCCAAATGACTGCTCCATTATATGCCTACGATCAAGAAAGTAAAAGGAAAAGCAATTAATCCGCCAGTTCTGAGGAAAGGGGTCACTTTTCCCTGACAGTCAGTGGCTGTCTAAGTCCAATCAACTGAGCTATATTTAGGAACAAAGAAGGGGGTACCCTCAGAAGGTGGCAGTGAGCAGCAGAGGCTGCCACAAGGATGCTCACCCCCCATCCTCCCTCCCCAGGAAAGCAGTCCAAGCTGCAGATGGAGAGGAGGCAGGCACGGGAAGGAGTCTCGCCTGGAGCAAGGGCACAGCTCCCAGCAGGCACCTAACCGTCAGCCAGAGTGTGTCAGGTCAGGGTGTGGAAACAGGTCAGCCAAGAGGGAGAAATTATTAGGCCAACTCTGTCCATGAGGATCCCCTTGCAGCCCAGGCCTGCACTCCTGTCTGGTAACTGAGATAACTCCTTACCCCCCTTTGCTGTGAGAGTACTGATTCTGAAACCAGCTGGAAATGCCCTCTCCCAGGGCTGTGAACATAAGCTGCCCAGGGGTGAAGGAACATGAAGCAGGTGGGAGAAAGGCCCATCTCCGCAGAGCTCTGTGCCACAGGGACCCACACTGTGGACCTGCAACACAACAGCTGCATCCCAAGCCTGCCCTGCAATTGTGAGGTCGGGCTGCAAGGTGCAGGGCACCTGGCTCCTGGGAATTCCTTTCCTTCCTCCTGTCCTCTCTGGGAGAATTGCCTTGCTTAATCTTTTTTTTTTTTTTTTGTCTCTGGAATGTACATATTTAATCCTTTGGGACAATAGTTAAGGGGATTAAGTTGGATTTATTAAATTTATGAATGAACAGGTAAGACCTTAATTTTATAATACAATGCCTTTGGCATATTTAGTATTAATGGAATGGAATTGCCACCCAGGGTGTAGAATCTTAGGATCATACTATGAGCATGATTATTTTTTTCAAAGGATCTAAATAGTGATAATTCTTCTGGGTACAGATCCAGAAGGCAGTGGTTATTGTCTGCCCCAATTTCTAGATTAACTCTTAAGTCTCATTTTCATGCAGCCCTTGCATAAATAAAATACAGTTCCTCATCTACTAACTTTGAGGAGTTGTAACAGTACTGCTGAATTCTTAAGGATTTCTTCTACATTTAAAAAGTATATTTGTCTATTAAGGCAATATTATACTTCAAATTCTTTGAAATCCATTAATAATGCAAATAGTCTTTTAAGACACTAAATGTTCTCCATGAACAATGAGAGAGATTACCACTTCAATGTGAATTGATGGCCAGTTATAAAACCTGTATGGAAGGCTATCAGAAAAACTGGCCTCTGTATCAGTTGACAATCTCTTAGATCTCTAAAATATTTTCTTTGGAACATAACTGGGCTTGCAGCAAAGGGGGAGAAAGAGTAGAACAGGAGGGAGGAGGAAAGGAAAGAGGGAAGAAAGGAAAAGTTATTTGCTATTTGTAGAGAAGTGAATTTTCTTAGTGTTTGAGAAAGCTGATAAACCATCTATGGAATTACTGTCTACAGCATTATTTTAGTACAGGAATTGTCAATCTATGGGCTTCTATCATATTGGGAAGACAGATGTCTGAATCCACTATTTTATTCTCAAATATTTTTTTATGAGATGGAATGAAAGCCAGAAAACTACAGTAGAGATTTTTAAGTTATTTCCAGGGGAGCATGCCTAGAATCTTCATAAAGTACGCTTCAAAGAGCTGTGGGAGCATTACTCATTGTGAATTGCTTTGCCTGGTACAAGAGAGGAGCGGTGGATTAACAGAAAGGGCTTCTTGTGAGGTGCCTTTCACTGGCGTGATAGCAAAGCCACTGTGATTCCCCACCAGCTGATTAGATTTCCATGACCCTTTGCTGTTGTCAATAGTTATATGGATTCCTATCTTCGAGCCATGGACACTCTTCCATATTATATGATCAAATTAAGACAAGTCAGTAGCTCAGTCTTAGATGATACATGGTTTGGACTAACCATCTCTGATAAGCATCATGACAGTTGTGGCAAGAGCAATTGCTAAGTGTAGGCAGAGCAAGTCAGGAGGTTGGTTTTCAGCCAGTTTCTTTCTTGGTTCATTCCTTGGCTTCCACCAAACTTCAAGCTCGGCTGGCTTCTGGCAGTCCTTCATGGCTTTCATTCATCTTCTGGGGCTTTTGCTGAGTTCCAAAGATTGTTATAATCAGTGAGCCCTCTTGGGCTGTGTAAGGATCCATTTCAAAGGGGGCGTGCTTCCCAGCTGTTACAGTGGATGCCTTTAGCCAAGGAGGTGGAGTGGTGTGTGACAAATGGATCTGAGCACACCAGTTCTGTGAAGGTTACCATTGCCAAACCACTACTTGACTAGTGTGCAAAAGATACATCTCTACTTAAGTCTAGTATTCATTGGTCTCACATAATTGCTTAAGTAAGGTATGTACATTATATTATGTACATTATGTATATTATCTGTGCATATATACATATAGTATATTGACTACTTGATGAAATCTTACATCCCAGCTATTCAAATTTATATTTAATTTACTTCACTTTACATTTACAGTAATAGATTGTTAAGTATTGTCTACTAACACAGGCCGTGAAAAACCATGCATATTCATTTGCATTCCATTCAATAAAGAAATATTGAGTTCTACCTCTGACAGAATGACTGTAGGTGCCTGGACATAATGGTAAACACAGGACACAGATTCCTACCTCTAGGAGCTGACCTTGCTAAGGGAGAGATGGCTATTGAATGAGTAACTAAATTAATATGCGGTATAATTTGAGCTGCTGATGAGTGCAGTAAGACACATAAAACAGAGTGAAGTGTTGGTAGTGTGAGTGAAAGATGAACTATTTCAGAAGAAGGGCTGTCACTAGTTAGAGCCCTGGGTGGGTTGAGGGAAGCAGCCACACGGCTTTGAGAGCAGTCCTGGAAGGCCAAAGAGCACAGCAGTTGCCAAGGCTGAGCGAAGGTGTTGAGCCTGGTGTATGTGAGGCTCAGAAAGGAGGCTATGGGGCTGGATCTGTTGTGAGGGGATTTGAGGCTTAGAAAGTGCCGTAGGTTATAGGGCTGGATCAAGTTGTGAGGTGATGAGCGTGGCGAGAGGTCAGGCATTTGTGAGGATTGTGATGGGATAGAATTTGTTTCTGAAAGACCTCTCTAGCCTCTGATGGAGAAAAGGCTTAGGCAGAGATGGGAGCAACAGGAACAGTTAGGTGGCTTCAGGTGAGACGTGGTACTGGCTTGGATGGGGACTGCATCCATGTGGAGGTGGTGGGAAGTGGTGGCATTGGATTCTGGCTCAAACACACAGTATCTGCTGATATAGTTGGGTGAACCATGATGGAAAGAGGAGTTAAGGATGATCTATAGTTATTTGTCCTAAGCACTTGGGTGAATGGAGGTGTTTTTATCGAGGTGGAGAAGCCCGGACAGGTTTTGCTGAGAATAACCAGGGTTTCTAATTTGAACAGATCAACTTAGAGATGACAATTAATGCAGCTGAGTCATAGAGACAGTTCACTGTACAAATCTGGTGCTCAAAGCTGGAAATAGAAATTGGCAGAGAGCATAGTATAGATATTTAAAGTTTTGGGGCTGGAGAAGTCTACCTAAGCACTGAGTCTTAATAGAAAAGAGAAGAGGCACCAGGGACTAGACTGGTTCATCCCAGCACTTGGAGGTCAGCACGGGACCCAGCTTAGAGCAGCAAAGAACCAAGGTGCCGTAAGGGCTCTTCAGACCTGCTGCCAGCTTTATGTTGCTGGAGGATCAGCTCTTAGTGACTCTACCCAGATCTAGCATCTAGCTGAAGTTTGAAAGAACAGATCAGAAGAAGACTGGAGTTCTATTTCAAACTGCAAATGATATTCACTAAGTGATATGTAAAGTGCAATATTGGATTCTTCTAAACATGAGATAGAGCTAATTTTAATGCATTCATCTCATTAATGAAAAAATTTTAATAAGCTTTGAATATTTCTTTGAAGATACAGCTTCAGTCAGTTCACATTTATCAGACATTAAATTCAAATCATTTAGCTGTCTTTCAGCAAAGTGAAGAGATCAATGGACTGAACACTTCCTCTCCCTTGGATTTCTCATTTTCCATCTTAATGACTCATAATGTTGAGTGTCAGATCTTTAAGTGGATACCCACAGTTACATGAAAAACATTTGGCCCGTGTCTGTCCCTTCCGATGCTTATCATCCATGAAGTGGAAGAAACCTGTCTCAAGTCCCTGTCCAACCATGTACATGTTGGTATTGTTAGGTGCTGTCAAGTTGGTGTCTGACTCATAGTGACCTTAAGTACAACAGGTGAAACAGTATTGTTAGTGCTTATCTGCTATTCATAGGGTTTTCAATGGCTTTGTTCTTTGCACGTGGGTTGCCAGGTCCTTCTCCCAAGTCTACAGCACCTTGTGTTCCCAGGCAGTCTCACATCCAAGTACTAACCAGGCTCAACCCTGCTTAGCTTCTGAGATCAGGTGAGATCGGATGCCACAGTGGTATGTCTGCAGGCCACCATGTACATAGCCATGTATAATCTGGGGGACTCATGTGTGCTTTAGATTTCAAATGCAATGCTTTAGACTTCTATTTCCAACAGAATGTATTTTAAAGAGCTAATTCCACAGGGGCAAAGGACTTGGTTGGATACATGCCACAAATATCTGTAGAGACACAGTCTTAGCTCTTCCTATTTAGAAAGTGCCCAGGGTTTTCTGTATGGACACAAGGGGTGGTGAGAACCCCTTTGCCATCTTTGACTAACTAGCTCATTTCACTTTGCATTGTACCTCATTTAGGCGGTAAGAATGGTAGAAGTCCAATGTTTTTCCTACCATGTTTTCCAAGGTAAAGAGCAAGGGGGTAAGAGAAAAAATAATGTAAAATCAGACTTCAGTCCTTTATGCTTCCATGTAGAGGTCAAGTACAAAGTGAAAATCAATTCTATACTTTCATAACATGGGACTCACATATTTGAACTATTTCTAAAGTAAAACTGAAATGTTTGTGGGTTTTAGGTTTATCGATCTTTTATAGAGACTCTTGCATTAAATCTATAATTGGGCATATTTTGGGTTTTGAAAAAAACGTGGTTTTCAGGAACTGGGATTTAATGGATATAGGAAGAGTTACCAAAAGGAAGAGAAAGAAAAATAAAAACAAACAAAACAAACAAAAAGCTCAGTTATCCCATTTAATGAAAACCAAAGAAAATATACAGTGTTTTGGCTCACTGAGTTTAAAAGAAAAAAACAAAAAGAAAACATTTTCAAAATGTTTCCTAGCTAAAGGTGAACAAAATAGACCATGACTAAAGTATGTGGGCATAAAGGGAGGTATCCCTCACTGAACCTCATTAGAGAGGAACCATCCTTGCCACTTACTGCTGAAGTACATGGAGGAATCTCTCTCTACCCTATCTCCCTACCATACAGACCATGTGGTAACTGCTGATACCTGTTGAAGACAATGTGTCTGCCTCACACACTGGGTCATGGAGTAAAGCTAAGCACAGGTGAAGACCAGGCTGTTTCAGTATACTCTCCGGCGTGGGTGGGAAACCTCGGCAGGTCCAAGAAAGCCATTGTGTAGCTGGCCTCTGCTCAGGGAAGGGGCAGTGGGCACCCTTTTTTGGGGGAGGGCTTGAGTTTCCTATTAAGCATCCCTCCATCCCAAGGAGACCACCAGGTGGGGATTGGTATGAACAGAGCCGGGTTGCTGGGAAGAGAGTCTTGAGTCTCCCAGGCCTGGCACTCTCTGGCTTCCCTTAGTCTGCACCTCCTCTCACCATCTTTCTCCCTCTCCAGTGCCTTCCTCCTGCCTCAACTCCTAACAAATGTCACCTTAGGGTTTTCCCCAAGGGGCAGTAACCAGACTCACATGTGCTGTTCCTAGGGACTATTTTTTGTGATTGGGACCCTTTAAGGGCAAGAGGAAGGAAGGAGTGGGCAGCTCCTGCTCCAGGCACTGGGGAGGGGTGCCTGTGGCTTTGAGGTGCTACTCAGCCTTCGTTGCTCTTAGGTGTCTGTCTCTCTTGTCTTCTGGAAGAAAAAACTCTCACTTTTTCCCTGATTCTCTCTCTTCAAAAATCTCTTAAGGTAAACTCTGACTCCTAGTCTTCAAGTTCTTTCCAACCTGCCCAGCTTTCCCTGACTTTATTTATTGCTGTTGTTTTTTAACTTTCTGATACCTTCCTCCCACTCCAGTACAGTAGACTCCCCTGGGGGTCGGTGCTTCCCACTCTCTCCCGTGTGTGTACATTCCCTAAACGTTAATGTTCTAAATGCAAGTTACATGTGGTATATGTATCTCTGTGCATAGCCTTAATTTTTGAATACAAATATAAATTCATGTGTATAAATGTTTTCCCTTTTTTAGTTCTGACAAACTTGAGATCAGTATCTACCCTGTGAGGCGAGGAAATTGAGGCTCAAAGACACTGAGTCAATGAGTCAACTGGCTGTGAATCGAGTGACAAAGCCAGGGTCTGAATGTCTCGGTCTGAAGCTTATATGCTTTTCACTTAGGGAGAAAGTAGAAAAGATGGGAGTGCTTATTCCCATCATCACGATTGCAGATCAGTGCATCACCCGATCTACACGACACCAACTATTCTGGTGTTTTGGGGGTGTGTGTCCACCTGAGCAAAACCAGGCAGAGAATCAAGGAACACAACGAAGCTGATCCCCAGAGGGACATACCGTGTGGCTGGCTGTCAGCAGCCACTAGGTAAAGAGACAGGTTTGCTAGTACCCTTTTGCTTCGGAAGGAAGAACAGTCCAAAAATCTTGAGTTGGGTTGAGTCTTCCCACAGATGGGTAGACGTGACCTGGCTTCCCACAGCAAGGGACTCTTGGGCAGGAGGAAGCCTGAGTGGGGCATGTGCAAACACCAGCTTGATTTAGTCTTCTCTGCAGCAAGCAGGGAGTCGAGGGGTCTTCTCATTCTACTAAGAAACCACTGACTGAGACGACCTTGGTGCCCAGAGTTGTTGCTCAGAAGTGGTGGGTCTGATGTTCCACCCACATACTCACCTCTAAGAACTTCTCCCCCCCCTCACAGCCTGGGGGGCTCACCTGTGCCCTGATGGTTTCTTTTGCTTGCCCTTGGGGGATCGGTAAGGACTTCTGTGTCCCAGAGCAGGCAAGAGGCTGGGTGAGGATTCATTCTCAAAGGGAACTGACAGAGGGGGGAATCTAGGGCTTCAGCAAGCTCAAAGCCATTGTCTGGCCTGACTTTCAGGGGTGCTGGCAACAGGTTTAGCTCAGTTGGTAGAGTGCCGCTCTGTGCTCTCTGAGGCCCTGAGTTCCACCTCCAGCACCACAAAAATGGCAGAAGGGTGCGGCAGCCCACTCCTGAAACAATCCCAAAAAACCATCAGCCCTTGAAAACTCTGTGAGGGTCATGATGAGTCGGACCAAACTGGGTGGTGGTACCTAACAACAACAAAGCAGCATGTCCTCCTCATATAGGTTTTTCCTCCTTTATTGGAGGAATTCCTTCTATTTGATGTGATCCCCAGTAACCTTAAAATTTTCAGCAGATGTATGAAGTTGCATCATCCTGAAATGCACAGAGTGAGCCTCTCTCCTACAGCCAAGCATATGCTGCAGGCCAGGCTTAGGCTGGGGGCTGGTTGTCCTGCTTCCTCCTCAGACTGTGATTCTACATACTTAAAGTCAAAATGTCCACCCCCAGTCCAGGACGCTTTCCTAAATGGGTAACTTCTCCCTTATTGTTGTTAGGTGCCCTGGAGTCAGTTCTGACTCACAGCCACCAACCCTCATAGGGTTTTCCTATTTTATTTTACTTTATTTTTATGTATTTTTTTTGCCTCGCATTGCTTATTTCATTGAAACATTACATGAATATGAATGAATCACCATTATATACTCTTATTTTATGACACATTTTTCTTGCCCTTTATTTTTTTCCCTTTATTGGTAAATGTTGGTGGGGTACAGAGTAATACAGTATTTTCTTTCTACATTACCCATAAGGTTTTCAATGGCTGATTGTTTAGGGATTGCTTTGAAGTGGATTGCACATCCTCCTATTTTTGTGGTGCTGGGGATTGAATTGAGGGCCTCGGCTCAGAGTAGCGCTCTACCAACTGAGCTGAACCCAAGCCCCAACATCTTCTTTAATCCTTCAAAAATTTAGTCTACTTTTCTAACCATAATACCCTTCAATAAGTAAATGTGTTATTTTTTCTGGTTAAATATGCTACTTTTAATATATTGGCTTGACTTTCTGGACTCAGAGGCTGACTTGGAGTGTGTTAGGTGAGAAATGCTTGGAAAATCTCTTTAGTCCATATTAAATATAACCTATTGAATTTTTCATCTAATTGTTAATGTTGTAGGCATAGATCCTATTGCTGGAGACATGCACAAATAGTAACAGCAGCTTTACTTTAATGCATGAGGAAAATATACCATACTTCTTATATGTCATGTGTTTTATATGTAATCTAAAAGATTTCCTGCATTAACAGCTTGAAAGAAGTCACTACAGGATTCCTGGTTTGCTCATTCATTCAGTTATTAGATGTTCGACACATATAGTGACTTACCAGCTCACTAAATGCAAGGCCATGGATATGATGATGAGCAAGATGGACGGGCCCTTTCCATTCCGGTTTTGTATTTTTATAAAGGTAGTGTTACAGGACCATCAAGATCACCAAAGACCAAGTCTGGAGTTTAGTAGTAGTAGTGTGACCAGACCAAGCCCCTGCCTAAGACTGAGAGCCTTCTCCTAACAGCCTGTCCCTGTTGCCCTTCTGCTCAAAATCATTAGAATCAGAGAGGAACATTTCATATTTTGTATAAAGAATTAATTGGGTCAGGTGAAATGCTTGGAAAGGTTGGTTAACTCCAAGCTTTCTAAAATTCTTAATGTATTTCACTCATTCAATGTACACTTAATGAGATCCTGCTTTTTGTCACCTATAATGCTTAGGCACTGGGGACAAAAAGTGACTTCAACTTATGGCAGTCACCAGTGATAGGAGTATTTAGGAGAGGAGCCAGACAGGGTCTGGGGTTCTAAGTCCTGGGTTTGAAATCAGTAAAGGGTACAATCAGATTAGAACAGGGAGGAGGAACCATGTCTAAAACTAAAAACAAACAAACGAAACTAAAATGCTATTGCTGAGTATTATATCCAGATGTTTCCTTTATCAAATAACATGGACTGTCAGATTAGGTTTCTTTAACCTACTACCTGCCAACTCTAAACATCATTCAGATGCATTCTTTTTCTTTAAAACGTCTTCTCATTAGCCAGATTTTGACTTTACATTTGCTTCTCTTCCCACCTGGGGAGAAAAGTATGCATGCATTTGTATATATATTAGGTACTCACAGCCCAGCATTAACAGTAATCATTTTCTGTAACCAGTAGTTCATTTTACATTAGTTAATAATTATTTTACAAATAAACCCCATTGTCCTTCTGTATTAGATACCTTGGTATCTCATACAGAGGTATGTTTTCTCTAAGTATGTTTTCTGAGGTTTATGTCAGCTACATCCATTGTCATTTTGCTTTTGTGGATTAGCAAAATTACTTTGGTCCTCAGTGCATACGATTAAGCATCTACTGTGCGTAAGGCATTAGAGTGGACTCTGTGGGCCATGCAGAGATGAGAAGCAGAGAGCCCTGCTCGCATAGGGACCAGGAAAGACAGGCACAGCACCTCAGGCCTCCAGGTTCCCAGAGCTCTCTGCCTCCATCAATAGAAGAGTATTACGCAAAATCACGTACATTAGCTCCTTTCCCATTTCTTTTCTTTTTTTTTTTCTTTCTTTTTTTCTTTTTAAAATTTCAGTGATCTAAAATGAGGGGCTGGGATTTAGATCAGTTGGTAGAGTGCTGTGCTGCAGTCTCTGAGGACCCGAGTTCAATTCCCAGCACTGCAAAACATGGGAGAAGGACCTGGCAATCCACTCCCAAGGCAATCCAGAAACAGCCATTGAAAACCCTATGAGGGTCACTAGGAGTCGGATATCGACTCGACGGCACCTAACAAAACAAGAGAAGATATTTCCATCTCTTGGCTTTTAAAAAGACCATAATAACCCATAGGGCTGGACTTTTCAAGTCCAACAGGGCTCCCTGCAGAGCAGGATGACCCAGGGCCTCTCCCACATAGGACACTGCTGAGCTTGAGTCTTTGTGGAATCTGGCCAGGAAACAGCTGCACTGTGTGTGGAATTGTGAGGGCAGCTCAGGGTGGGATGGCTTGAGCCTGGGTGCTTCCAGTTTCTGCCATCAGGGCTATCCTATCAGAGTCCGCTGGTTGGGATGGACCAGCTCCCAGTTCCCTCTTGGTACAGCGTCCGTGCCCTCCAGCAGCCGTGCACCCTCCTTCAGAGTTGCCCTTGAATGGCTCATCTCCTGCAGTTCGGCCGATGTCAATGGGGCCCTGAGTCGAGCTCTTTTTCCCGTGGTCCCTTTCCCACATGCAGATCAGAGGGTGGAAATACATCCAGCTGCCAGGGAGAGCTCAGCTTGGGCCGGCTTCCACACTGCAAGTCAGGTAAAAAGCAGTATGAAACCAGAGTAAGGAAACATTCACTCCAACTGGATATGGAGGAAAACACATGAGGGGCCGTACGCGCAAGCTTGGTGCGTGGGCGGGAACGGCAAACTGCAGGTGGACGGAGAAGTTCACCCCCTGCACCAAGAACACAAGCGGACCAGCGTTTCTGGGACTTTGTTCCTGTCCCCTTAAGGGGCCGAGAAATAATAGTTCTGATATTTAACTCCCATGATTGTTAATCAGCGAGATATCACAAACTGGTTACAATTATTCTTGGCACTTGGTGAGTGCCATGTCACCCTAACCTGTCCCTGAAGAATGAACATGTTTTACACGTAGGGAGGTGGGGATGGCATTTCGTGGAAGGAGCAAGGCATGAATAAGAGAAACACAGGCAGGAGGATGTCGTGTATTTGTAGAAAGGGATAATTTGGGGTAGAGAGGAATAACCGCGTGTGTGTATTTTAAGGAAGCAGACATCTATCTGTGTGTGGGTGTTGCTAAGTTTGCTGACGAATCCACTTGTTTTATTCGCCTGTCAGTGTACAGGACCCAGAGATGTTCTCCGTCCCAGCTTCTCTCTTCGCTTTCTTTATGAGCACGTGCAGAGATTCTAGCACTGCAATGGCTGCAGTTGGCACCGCTCCTGCCAGCCTCTGTCACCGCTCACTGCCTGGGTGAGCCCTTCACTCCTTCTGGGCTGTGCTGAGAGCCATAACCACTCTGAAATCTCCTAGCGACCTGCTAGTGTGATCCACGTTCCACATGAGTGAAAATTAGTGCTTGAGGAGACTGGGGAGCAACCCGTCTGTCCTGGGCTTCTGTGTTGTATGATGAGTTACCTCAAACCCAGTGAGCTCCGTCAACAGCACGCATGGCCTCCCAGGGGCTGTGGGAGAGGATCCCAGTCCCACTCAGCTGGGTCCTCTGCTGGGGCTCAGGAGACCACAGTCTGGGTGACGACCGGGCTCTGCTTCCTTCTGGACTTTGGGCTTCTTTTGCAAGCCCACCTGGTGGTTGGCAGAATTCACTTCTGCAGCTGTAGACTGGGGACCCTGATTTCTTGCTGGCACTTGACTAGCAGTGCTCTCAGCTCCAGAGGCCCCTGCTGTGTGCTGACATGTGGCCCTCATGAGCACTCACAAGGTGGAAGGTCACAACTTCAAAGCCAGGAGGACGCTCCATCTCCCTCCCACCTCCTTCCAGAGAAGGCCTAGATGTTTTTATTTATTTATTTATTTATTTTTTTTTTTGGAGAGTTCATGTGATTAGGTCGGTTCCATCCTGGGCACCACCTTCACGAACTCACATGGAACTGATTGAGACCTTTTGAATATCTTTAAACTCGCTTTATCTTTGCCATGTAATGTCACCTAAGAATAGGAGTAATTTCTGATCATTGTCAAGGTGCTACCCACATCCAAGAGAAGAGGCTTGTAGAGGACACTTGCACCAGAAACCAGGGAGACCATCTTAAAATCTTGCCTTGTGTTGCCCAAGGTTACAAAACTAAAAGCTTTGTATGCAAGCCAAAGTCTCCGATTCTAAAACATTCCATAAACATCTCTTTACTGCTGGGCACCATGGAACATGCCTGTAATCCCAACAACTCAGAAATTGAGGCAGGAGGATTCCTAAATTCATGGCCAGAGGCAGCCTATACAATTTAGCAAGACCCTGTCTCAAAATAAAAAATAAAAGTGGCTGGGGGTGCAGCTCAGTGATGGAGCATTTGCCTAGCATGCTCAAGTCCTGGATTCAAATCCCCACTACTAAAAAACAAAAATAGAACAACAGCAAGCAACCTTCTCTTTACTGCCATATATTTTACCCTCATATACATAGCTTGTGTTAGAAACCAAATTAACTATGGAGAAAGATTGTTTCCTTTATTAGTAAATGGTGATGGGGTGCAGAGTAATACAGCATTGGCTTTTTCCATTATGCATCCTTTACATTGCTTCTGGCAACACTTTCGTCAGCCCACAAAGTTGATGGAGCCTTATGGCTAATCTGTAGTAAAACTCAGATGCTTATTTGGATTATCTTCCCCTATTTTCCCCTATTTTCCCAATGTACTCATGAAGTTGTGCTGTTTACATTGAGATTGTCCTCTCCCCATTCATCCCTCCACATTGACCCTTCTCCCAATCCCATCTTTGCTTCCCTCTGCTAGTTCCCACCCTCCGTCTTCCTATTCTTTATATTGTCCCTTCTACCCTAAGTTTAGTTGTGCATTTTTTATATATCAATTTATGTATATGATTTTTTCTTCCTTTAAGTATGATTCAGCTCCTACATATGAGTGAGAACATACAGTATTTCTTTTTGAGCTTATATTCATTCACTTAAGATGATGATCTCCAATTACATCAATTTTGCTGCAAATGATGCTATTTCATTTTTTATTGGTGAGTAGTATTCTATTGTGTATATGTACCATAGTTCTTTATCCATTCTTCTGTAGATGGAGATTGTTGTTGTTTTTGTTAGGTGCCATCGAGTCGGTATCTGACTCATAGCGACCCTCATAGGGTTTTCAATGGCTCACTGCTTCGGGGTTGCTTTGGGAGTGGATTGCCAGACCCTTCTCCCATTTTTGGGTGCTAGGAATCAAACTCAGGACCTCAGAGACTGCAGTGCAGCACTCTACCAACTGAGCTAAATCCCAGCCCTAGATGGAGATAGATTTTTTTTAAATGTACAATTGAATCAGTGTCTGAACTCACCATGCTGTTAATATTTCATTGATTCTTAGGAAAATGCTTTCTTTTTTAGAGATTATATCATTATCAAACCCATATTGCAAACTGATAAAACAGACTTATCTTTCCATTTTTCCTTGAATTTGCATCCTTTAGAAATGTTTCTGAGTCAGACAACGGGGTACACACCTATAATCCCAGCTAACTGGGAGGCTGAGGCAGGAGGATAGCAAATTTAGAGCCAGAGGCAGCCTGTAAAACTTAGTGAGACCTTATCTCAAAATGAAACAACATAAAGAGGGCTAAGAGTCAGGCACAGTGGCTCACACCTGTACTCCCAGCAACTCAGGAGGTAGAGGCTGGGGGATTGCAGATTTGAGGTCAGAGGCAGCTTGCATAACTTAGTGAGACCCTGTCTCAAGATAAAAAAAAAAAAAAAAATTAAAAGGGAATGGGGCACAGCTCAGTGGTGGAGGGCTTACAAAAGTATGCATGAAACCCTGGCTTAGCCCCTTCATACCAGCACACACATGCATGCACAAAGGGTTGTAGATGTGTCTCAGTGGCAGAGCACTTGCCTAGCAGGCATGCATTAGGTACTGGGTTCAACACCCTAGTAATGAAAAAAAAAAATCTTTTCCTTAGCTTGTTGAGCTTTACTTAAATATTTACATCTCAAAACTCAGTGCAGAAATACCACCTTGTTTGCATTTCCCCTCTTCAGTCCATTTAGGCTTTAGGCATCATATATTTTTTGATTATCTTATTTTTAGTAATCAGTGTCACACAGCGTAGCCTATGTAAAATTGTGGTATGTGAGAATAAGATATTTGACAATTTTGAAGCAGCTAAGCTCTGGCCATGCCGCTGTGACATCACACAAATGGCACCACATGCAAAAGGCCACATCCAGTGTTCATGGCCACTCCAAATGTGATTGCTATCTTTGAGCCACTAGATGAGGTGTTCTTAATATGAAGAGTCTGATAGCTTTGCTTCAAGATAGCAGTGAAAACCAGAAGCCGGGAGTTGAGGAGCGACATCTTGCTGTTGGTTGTAGTTCAGCAGATTTCATTCATCAACCAAGTTACTGTCGAAGGGTGACACAGATGCGAAGTGATAAACACTCCAGTTGGTGAGGTCTCCTTCATTTTGCTGTCAGTTCAGAGTCTTAACAACAAATTCAAGATACTGAGCTGGATACTGAGGGTGAGAACAAAGAACTGGAGACGTGACTCCATACTCAATGAATAAACATTCTGGGAAAAACATAGGCAGGATGTGCATTAATTTCAGAAAAAAAATGAGTCTAGCAGGAACAAATGTGTCATGCCAGTACTTTCTGACAGGGAGAAAGATTCCCTAAATGAGGTGTAGATTAGCCAGGGTTCAATTCTCTTCCTTTGCTCATCTAACTCCTTGAAAATAAACACCAATGAGAGAATTCATAGCTGACTCAATGATACAGACTATCTTCAGAGAAGATGCTATGTAGAGATACATTTACAACATATCCCATTTCAAAAAAAATGAATAAATTCAGCATTTACCACAGACCTGTTCAACATGGGCCTCATCCAAGCCCCTTCACTGCAAGCCTCTCTTGAAGACCCTGCCTATAAGCTCTGGCAACTTGATGCGTGTGACATTTCTGATTCTTCCTCTGCAGGACTGTCTGCTCCGCCCTTGCTTTTGCTATGGATGCTCCCTTCCGGGTTTCTTTGGACTTTGATCTCTGTCCATCTCCACCTTATACTTGACTTTGATCTTAGTCCATCTCCACTTTGTACTTGAATTTTGATTGTTTTCCCTGGATTGATTTAGGCATCCAATTGCCTTGACGCTGAGATTTTTCCTCCATGTACTCTGATCTAGTTGGGCTCATCCCTCATCATCCTCATGCAAAAGATCTGCAAATACAGCGCAGGCTATTCATGTATTCATTGTTCTCAGCTGTCATAAGAGGTAAATATTATCCTTATTGTTAGATAAAGAAACTGGGGCACAGAACATGTTAAATACTTGCTTCCAAGTCATAAGCTGTTAACTAGCCTGCTGGGCATGGGCATGCAGTTGTTCCTGAATCCAACATTGTATTAATTGCATCTTCCCCTCCTTTCTCGCCTCACGTGCTCTAGTTTTTAACTTTGAGTTCGTTTTCACAGAGAGTCTATTGTAACTTTTAAGCATCATATCTAATCTCAAAGCCTACAATATATAATGGCAGAAAGAACAAGGGCGTTGGAGTCATGTAGAGCAAGGTTTAAAATCCCACAAGTGGCCTGTGACTCTGGCACATTACATTGCTGAAATTCAGTTTTCATCTGTAATACCCATGAAATAAATATTAGATTTTCAGCTCTCTTCATCAGAATGTGACTCCAGACAGACACAAAAATAGGTGCTCAATAAATGGTATATGATAACAATGGAAGGTATCATCAAATTATTAAATGAGCCAGGTGTAGTGGTGCACACCTGTAAACTCAGCAATTGAGGCAGAGGGAGAAGAATCACAGATTCCAGGCCAGAGACAGCCTGTGTAACTTAGATCTTGTCTCAAAATAAATAAAATAGAGGCTAGGGGTGCAGCTCGGTGGTAGAATATTTACGAATATGCATGAGGCCCTGGGTTCAGCCCCCCACCCCAGTACTGCAAAAACAAAAACAAAGCAAATGTATTAAATGATCCAAGATAAAGAGCATTCATTCTAATCCTACTTTCATTATAAGCCAATATTTCACATAGAAGAAGTTTTAATTAATTTTTATGCAAAGAAGCAGAAGTTATAAGCCAGTGACCATGATGGTGTCTGTACCTTTCAGGATGTGGAGAGTTGATGCTGTTTTCATATCACACCTCCAACTGAGGCAGTGTTTAATATCTAAAGTGTATTAATATATTGACCAAAAAATCATATCAAGGAAACACCAGTAACTCTAAAGAAAAGTGGTTTAATTATATGTCCGTTTGTGAAATGGCATGCAGAAGACATCATCCTCTTACTGTAGGCTTTCTTCTTTGTGCCACCGAGGACAGTTGGATGATGCACATGTTTTTTCATCTTTATTTTAAAGCCTGAGTGCATTTTGTACCTAGTGTTGCCTTTTCCTGTTCATTCTGAGTAAAATTCACTCCTGGCATAAGCAAGACACAGTATCTACGCACAGATTCAGCTGGCCAGATTGTGCAATACCCAGATCAATTTAGAAATGAAATAAACCCAGTCATGAACAGTGCAGGAAACTGAAGAGCTAGAATGTGAGTGGCTTGTCAGTTTTGATTATTCTTATTAAACTGTGGTGGTGGCCTATTCAGTTGTTAGATAAAAGTATCTTATAGGTCTCTGAATCTAGTAGATTCTGGTAGATTTGGTGGACAAGTTTCCATAAGAACAAGCTGAGTCTTTGGCTCATTTTCAAAGCAAGTTGTCCAACTAAAGGTGCATATGGTTGGCAGTAGACAAACAGGAGGAACGATGATGCATGTCTCCTAATTCACTGTCATGGACGACCTAGAGCATTGTACACTCTCCACTTTTCACAGCAGGTCCCTGCAAAGGGAGCTTCTTGTTAGGGCCATGGGGATGTCTCCAGAGGATTCCACCGTAGGTCTTTTGCTGTGTGCCCCCACCCTGGGGATCAACCCCATGGCCTTGCATGCATGCTGGAGTAGGGGACTTTCTACTTCTAGAATGCCTGGTTTCTGAGTACTTCACTGACATCTCAGTTTTAGAAATTTTCAAATGAGTGGTTTTTGTAGCTCATTGTACCTCAGAATTACCCAGTAAGTTTAAAAAGCAACAACCAACAAGCTGAGTAAGTCACCAATTTCCAGGTCCCAGCCCAGATGTACGGATTTGCTTGGAGTTCTACATACAGAATGGACTCGGCTCTGTCCCTGTCCCACCTGCAGTCTCTCTAGGCTTAGACTACCTCTCACCTCTCACCTCTGGCTCCCTCCCTCTGCCACATGCCTGCTCTGGACAGAGCTGGCATTCCCAACCCCCTGAGACTGAGTCACAGCAGCCTCCTCATGTCCATGACTCCCATGTCTAGAGGTCACTGTTGGTAGCAGAGAAGCACACGCAGCTGCTCTGCACCCCCTGCCACGAGAACACAGCGTTCCCTCTTCCCTCCTTTCCAATTCCCCAGTGTTAGTATCAGTGTGCTTCCTGTGCCCACTTCTGCCCCCCAGCCCTCTCTGCACTGGCTGCCATGTGCCATCCCCAGAGGGGCTTCTGCCCTGCCTCCTGGACAGCGCCTCCCCCATGCTGCCTGCCAGCAAGGGTCCCAGGGACTCCACAGAGCGCGTGGACTGCGATCATTCCTCGGAGGGCAGTGACTGCTGACACTGGTGGTGAGCTCTCTAAACGGCTGACCTGTGCCCCTGGCTGGAGCGGTGAGGGAGATGCTTACATCTCAATCGTGCCCTGAACCATCTGCTGCTGTGGCAGAGATGGCGCTGGAATCACATTTCATATTCCTACTTATGTCCTTTTCTGTTGGACAGTTTTATACCATGACAATATTTTTCATATTCTTCTCTGTGGAAATTTAAATGTTTCTCTAATGGATATATTTCTTAATAGTTGTCTTTTTTTTTTTTTTTTTGAGGGACCTAGTGTGAGAATCAGCATGTAGAAGGAGGAGAGGGGGTGGAATGTGTGTGTTTCCTTTTCTACCCAGAGGTTGTAAAATGGAGATCAGACACAAAGGATACTAGGGAAGGGATGGATTGTGGCTCATGTACCACGTGGGGAACGTACCAAGAAGCCACAACCCTATTGCATTGTAGCAGTGGAAGTAGCGCATGTGCCATACGGCCTGGAGGATGTTCTTTCATGGAACTGTGTATTCCATCTCCATGTTCACTTTGTTTTCCATGGTACCCTGGCTATTTGTATCTGTGCTTTTTCTCCCCAGTTGCCCTCTTTGCCTTTTCTTCATAGCTTCCTCTTTGCTATGTGTGTCTCTGCAGATCTTTCTCGCTTTATTATTACTGTTTTCCATTCTCCTCCTGCTACATCCTTGGACTCTCTACAAAGGCTAAAGGGAAAGATAGGCAGGTAGATAAATAGATTCTGTAGAATTTTATTTTTCTTTATAACTTTAAAAACAGGTTATTTTAAAGTTTTATCACTTATTGTTATAAATGTAATATACTTTTAAACCAACAAAAATCTGCAAACTTGAAAGGCCTAAGGAAAACAAAAAGCCAAAAAACTAAGCTAAGTTAAAATTTTCCTATAGTAGGAATAATAAAGTGAAGAAAAAATACCTAGTGATCTCATCAACTGAGACGCCTTTAGACGCCTTTGGTGAACTTCTAAAGTGAAAGGTTAAAGTGTGCTAATAATTTATACAAAAGTAATCTAATTTTATTGCACGTTTCAAGTTTTTTCTACTTTTTCTGATATAAATTATGATGCTTGGTTAAAGATTCTTTAATTGTTAGTGCCACTGAGTTGGGTCCAACTCATAGTGACCCCATGTACAACAGAACAAAACACTACCCAACAAAGCGCCATGCCTGACACTATGGTAGTGCTTTCTGCCATTTATAGGGTTTTCAATGGCTGATTGTTTTGGGAGTGGACTGCCAGGTCCTCCTTCCATGTATGCAGTGGTAGGCCACCTGGTGTTCTCAAGGTGGTCTGTTATCCAAGTACTAATGAGGCCCAGGTCTGCTTGGCTTCCGAGATCTGATGAGATCAGACACCAGAGTGGTATGGCTGTAGACACTGCAGTCATGGGATGTGCATATCTGTTGTATGTGTGTTTTACAGGAGTGTACTACATGTTTATGTGTGTGTGCTGAAAATTTTGGCATTTGCAGTGTACCACCCGGATATTAGAGTAGACCTCAGTCTGTCACAGGTTTCATGTGGCATACTTTCCATGTCATAATTATTACTGCAAGGCACATTTAACCAGATTTGTTTTTTAATTATTGAAGCACTGATCTCTTCCAAAGCCCTGATGTTATTCTCAAAAGTAATCTTTTCAATATCAAAATAACCAGAAGAAGAGTTTCATTCTTCAATGAGATTATGCTGACTCTTAATGTCATGGTGGTACAACTTCGGTCTCTCCAGAAGTAGCTCATTGTGTGAATGGCTTTTCATCGGGCCCACCTGGCTGTGCAGCAGCGTGCCCCTTATGTTAAAGAGTGACGATGGAGCTTCAGAGAAACCATTTGTAAGATTATGGCAAGATTGCACCCGAACGCCCAGATAGATGGACAGGTGGTCAAAGCACAGGTCATTACCTGAACAAGTCAGGCAAACTGGGCTGTTTTCTGAAATACTATTCTGTAATGAGTTAGCAAAATTGAGCTAGAAAAGTGATGACAGGCTGCAGGTGACAGTAAAACCTGCCGATGTTGGCTGTAGTGAGTCAGAAGAGGGCTGTCTGTCCATTTGGGGTCCGGAAGGCTTCATTTGCTGCCTTTAGTCATTTTTGGCCTTGCTCATATTTTCACTGATAACCATCAAAGTCTTTGTCCTGAACTCCAAAGCCAATTATGTAGAGTAAACAATAATTTCAATAGTCTTAATACTATTAATAAAACTCTTCGTTTTCTTAATGGTGACAGGGACATGGCTTTTGTAACCTTCCCTGCGTGACAGTGTTAAATGAAGATTTATAACCAGTTTATATTTAATCTTTTGACAACATTCATTTAGCACTGCCAGATAACAGAAGCTGAGAAACATTTAGCTGTAGAATCCTGATACTGTGAAAATAATCATCAAACTGCAGTCATTTTAATGGGCCTGGAAGAACACTTCTCATTATATTGTCACAGAGATTAAGTTATTTTAAGGTCAGTTGATTGTGATTTCATCTTTTGGAAGCTAAAAGACTTTCCAATTCCCCAGTGTTAGTATCAGGACTTTTCATTTGATTGTTTCTCATAACATTTACTGTTTTTATTCACTTGGCATAAGGAAGAGTACAATAAAATGTAGACTTCATCTTCAAAATATCTAAGGTCTAGTAGTTGTTGTTGTTAGCTGCTGTTGAGTCAGGTCTGGCTCACAGCCACCCTATGTACAACAAACTGAAACACTCCCCAACACTGTGCCATACCTGGCACTAGGTCAGTGTTTCTCTGCTATTCATAGAGTTTTCAATGGCTAATTGTTTTCTGGATTGTTTTGGGAGTGGGCTGCCAGGTCCTCCTCCCATTTTAGGAGGTGCTGGGGATCAAACCCAGGGCCTCAGAACAAAGAGTGACACTCTACCAACTGTGCTAAACCCCAACCCCAAGGTCTAGCAGGGTAGACAAAAATATATGTGGGATTTCATGGCACAGAAAGGATTTAAATACTCTTAGAAAAATGTAACTAAGTACCAAAATGTAATTAGTTTTCATGCTATGGAGGATTCAACTAAGACTCTGTGAAGGAGTTCATACATCTGGGCCCCAAAAGATGGCAGTAGGGGAATTGGACCATGTAGACCCGGGAGAAAAGATATATTTTTAGATGTTGTTACCACGCACCAAAGGGAAGAAAGAAAGATGAATTGTTATCATGTACGTATTGGAAAACAGCAGCTGTAACTTACAACCTTAACAGTCTTCTCTCTCCTTAAAATAAGAATATGTTAAAGTATCCTGGTAATTTATAAAAGGTAAAATCATGGTTTGCAAGAAAATATAAGTGAATACATGTAAAAGATGTTATTTAATCCACTAATTAATGAGAGATATAATAAGATACTGTGACAAATTCAGAGAACCTGAAAAATTAAGGATCTTCCTAACTAGCCACAAAGAAATGTCCATCAGGCTATGCATTTAATATCTGTTTCACTGTACAGAAATTGTTTTCACGAGCACTGGACAAAGATCTACAAGTTTACAAATAACCTCACCAAGTCTGGGACCTCTGATTAGTATTAAACAATGAATACATTCCCTTAGACCTGTGTTGCCCAAATTCTGGTAACTACTGGGCACAGCTAGCTATTTAAACTTAAACAAATGCAAATAACATTAAATATCCATTCCTTGGTTATATAAGCCACACTTTGAGTGCTAAAGAGCCATTGGGGGCCAGCTGCTGGTGTATTGGACAGCACAGAGGATGTCCCCACACTGAAGGAGGACATTCCCACTGTGCTGTGCGGCCCTAGAATATCTTTATGCATCTTCTGCCCCTGTGCGATTTCATTCCCCACTGTGCAAGAGCAAGCCGTCCACATTTTTTGCCTTCTTTCCAGGTTTCTTGTAAGTGTCTGATAGAGATAAGAAAGGGAATATTACGCTAGGGCTTCGTTTAACTTGAATGTGGAGAGGAATAATGGAGAAGTCCAGATAGGAAAGCAAGTTTGCGTCCTATTTAAGAGACCACGAGGAGATATTTGAGGAGTATGATATGATCAAAGATGGACTTCAGGAAAATTAATCTGAAAACAATTTGGAGAACTGATAAGTTCTAGAGAGTCTAAGGTAGGGATATCCATTAGGAAATGACTGTGTCCAGAAAAGAAGGGGCAGGGGAAGATGGGGACATTCACAAGGGTGATACACCAGCCGTCCGCATGGAGACACAGCTGGCCTAATAGTTACCACATACCATAATGTAAGGGGTGACGTCACATATTCACATACATTTCAAAGGGCAGAACTATTTCCTGATGTCAGTACGTACTTTAGGGAAAGAAGTCTCCAATTTTGGTTTAATGGTAGATAACAAGTGGATTTGGTGCCGCTTTCAAAAGATTTCATTTGTTTTATGATTCTACATGAAATTTCACTTATAATAGTAGAATAAAAATGCTAAAACCACGTACTTCTTGCTACATTTCTTAAGTGTGTGATGTGTAGGGTTAACTTAAGCAAACAGAAGTTCTTATAATTTTGGGCCATCGGTATGCAGATATAATTTGGTGGCTGAGGGCTTTTATGTGGCAGGAGCAAATGGTGTTCATGAAGATAATGGTCATCAGTTGGAGGTGTGCATGCTATGCCAGGGAGATCAGCTCATCAGTGAATTGGCTAAGGGAAAATAATAGTCCTAAAAATAAACGTTTGGTGGAAATACAAAGATTTCAGCAAATAACTTTTCCTCATTGAAAATGTGCCTTTTGCATTCCTCCTCAGAAGCAGTCACTGAGCTGGATATTATTGCTTTCCTAATTCCTTGCCAAGCACTGAGATACAGATCTGAAAGAGGTAGGGTCCTTATCCTTAGGAAACTGTTTCTACAAGGAAAAAGCATATGCTACTTTTTTTTTTCTTTTTTTTTTTCAGCACTGGGGGTTGAGCCCAGGGACTCGCGCTTGCATGCTCTGCAAGTGCTAGACCACTGAGCTGCACCCTCAGCCCTTTTTTTTTTTTTTTTTTTTTTTTTTTTTTTTTTTTTTTTTTTTTTTTTTTTTTTTTTTTTTTTTTTTTTTTTTTACTTTTTGAGACAGGGTCTCACTAAGTTACGCAGACTGCCTCTGGTCTCGAACTGGCGATCCTCCTTTCTCCGCCTCCCAGGCCGCTGGGATGACAGGTGCACGCCACTGCTCCCAGCTGTGCTACTTACTCTTACAAACCAAATGGCATGTACAAGGTGGGGAACGGCAAGAGGGCTCTGCTTCTTAGGAGGTGGGAACTAAGGGGCGAGGCTTCTCAGGGAGGAAGTCCCACTTGTTGTTGCTCCAGATTTTAATGGTGCATGTGACTTCCTGATGAGGGGCCTGATGGTTAATTTTGATTGTCAATTGTGGAACCCCGAGGAGATGGTAAAGCCGCTCCACCACGCCCTCCCCAACATGATAGAGGAAACCTCTGAAATGGTGAGTAAAGTAAATCCTTCTCCTTTAGGTTGTTCACATCTGGGGTTTTATCACAGTGATGGAAAGCCGGACCAAAACAGAGGGTTTTGGTGTGAGGCCAAGCAGTTGGGGACGCCTGAGGCTCCATGGAGTAGGGATAGGGAGGCTCTGGTTTCCTTCCTTGTCAGACTGAGCAAGCCCAAAATTATGGAAAGTGGCTGGACCCATGATAAATTCAGCTAGGAAAGACGATTTTTGTGATTATTCTAAGCACCTGAATAAACAATATATATTATGAGTGTCATTTTCAATAATAAGTAATTTAAAATATTTCTAGCAATCAAGATGTGTTTTGTGGTAAGATATAATATGTAAATGTGTCTTTAATAGAGGCAGTATTGATATTTAATAAAAAACAAAGTCCCTCGCCTGACGTTCCTCTGGGCTGTCTGCCCAGAGGCCGTGCCTGTTACCTCACCATCCTTCGGTGGAAGAGCACTGCTGCAGGGAAACACAGTCAAGGACTTTTGTTGTTGAGAGATCTTGCTAGAGCTATTCCTGGAGGATGATTATTTCAGCAGTTTGGACATTTCCTTGTTCTAAAGGAGAGCAGAATGGAGGCAGGGAAGCCCAGCAAACCTTTGTGTCTTACCGTACGGGTGCTGCCTTGAGGGTCATGTGAGATGGAAAGTGGGGTTGGAGGTGGCTGCAGGGAGAAACCACGTGATTCTGTGGTTTCCTAGCTGATTCTGCTGAGGAAACGCCAAGATATCAGGGTGCAGAAGTTCCAGACGATGCAGCGAGAGCAAAGCATGCAGAGAACCGGAAGTCCTGGAACCCTGCGTGGGGAATCGCTCCCACTTCTACACCTCCTGTCCCTCCATGAAGGTGCCGGTTCCTCTCATTTTCACCTTTTTGAGGGTTTGCTGAAGTTTTTCCTAGGACGCTGATTTCTACGTGCTGAGTGTATGCTGTGATACCTGAGACCCCAAGCAAGTTTTAACTAGAGACATGAGGGGCCACTGGCTATTCTTGTTAGGTGCCGTGGAGTCGGTATCTGACACATAACAACCCTGTGTACAACAGCGAAACACTATTGTCAGCGTTTCTCTGCTGCTCATAGGGTTTTAATGGTGGATTGTTTTTTGGGAGTGGGTTGCCGGGTCCTTCTCCCAAACCTACAGGCCCTGGTGTTCCCAGGGGGTCTCCCATCCAAGTACCAACCAGGCCCAACCCTGCTTAGCTTCTGAGATCTGACAGGATCGGATGCCACAGGGCTATGGCTGCAGGCCACTGGCTAATAATGCTGAGCAAATACATTTTGATCTGGGATACACACCTCTCCTCTGGCCCCCAAAGGTTCTAAGAGTTCCAGAAGTCCTAAGGGTTTCAGAGTAGATGTACCTGGATAAAATGGAGAACGGCAGGCAGGTGAAGACAGCGAGTGTGAACGTGAACATCACAGACCTTTCCAGACAGAAGACTGCATAATGCATGTGTCTGTTCTGACCTCTACCCTTAGAGGTACTTTCCACTGTACTAAGACTTCCAGGCTGCTTCTGTTGTGTATGCATTGAGAATACCCCTTAAGGTATATGCTCATTCAAGCCAGGTGCCATGATCCATGCCTGTAATCCCAGCTACTCAGGGTGAGGCCTAAGGCAGCCTATGCAATTTAGCAAGATCCTGTTTCAAAATTCGTGTGTGTGTGTGTGTGTGTGTGTGTGTGTGTGTGTGTAGGAGTGCATCCCAGGTGTAGAGCACTTGCATAGCATGTACAAGTCCCTGGATTCAACCCCCTAGTAATGGAAAAAAAAAAAAAAGGTGCCTGTAAATCCATGTCAGTGGTATTCTTGGATCTTTACACTGTTAGAACAAGGCTTGTCTACATTGTTTTTTTGGTTTTCTCACCTCTTCCTAAAGTGTCAAGCACATGTGGACATTCCACGGACACCTGCTCTTAATGTTATTGATGGATAGAGTCCTGGTAGGTTTCTGTATCTTTGTGACTGCCATCCTTCTTTACCACTAATCCCTTCCATAAGCAACTGGACTCTTCAGGCAGACAAGGTTTAACTAAGCTTATAATGCTAGATCCTGCCTGAAAAATTTTAAATGTGTGTCTGCCTTTCTTCCTTATCAATTACTAATAAATAAGTCTTTTCTATTTTAAGTTTCTGTAAATTTGGTTTTCCTTTTTTACAACTACAGTATATGCTGGCTTGTGAACCTATAGCAGACTGAAGGCCAGTTTGTTTGCTTATGTAGAGGCAGAGGCAATGCCAGAAAGAAGTAGAAGCGTGACTATGACCTACAGCAAAAGCCAAGTGCCCTCCTCCACTTTTAAAAGTATTGAGTTATAATGAGCTTGCTCAACCTCCTCAGGTTTTAGTGATTTGCTCAATAGAGAGTATTAGTGTTTACTTCCCTGGGACCCCTTGATGGGAGTAGGGAATGGAAATGAAACACCCTGGTTGCATACATCCTGTCCATAAAGAACTTAAAGTCTTGGGGGAGATGTAAGGAAACATGAGAAGCCACTATAGAGGATGGGGTGTTTCTGTGTGCATTCACCTTGAAGGGACCTTAGAGCAGTGGGTGTATAGACCATGAGATTGGGGGGAGGGGCTGGGCTGGGCTGTGCTGCCTGACCAGGACTTCCTGGGTTCTAGGAGACCTTTGGAATTGGGAACTCATGACATAGGAGCCAGAATGATTGTGATTGTATTATATATATATATATATTTTTTGGAAGAACATGTCATTCACAATATTATCAGTCTTGATTCAGAGAAGCAAATAATTTTATCTTTTTTTCCCCCAACATGATGCCATCATCATACAATTCTAACTATTCACCGAGTCACTAAAGAAAAATCATTCTTCCCATAGTATATCAATAGACCAAAGTCTTTTGAAAGCAGTACCAGGAATGATGATGTTTATTAACATTGTATGTTTTGTCTTATCATTTGGTACCGGGCAAATTAAGATACTTAAAAGCATCAGAATTTGTAATAATTTGTAAGAGGTTTATTTAATAGTAGTACTGGAAATGGGAAGCATTTTACTTAAAATATTTGTACAAAGCTAATTATATTAGCTGCAGTAGACGAAACCAAATAAAGAATGTGGGAGTGTGGAGGCTCACACCTTGCTTGCTATATTCTCTAATTAATGTCATTCTGAGTGTGCATTTACTTAACAGCTTTCTTTCTCTAACACTTAGAGCATTTAAAATAATATTTTAAGGTTATTTTTAAATATCAAGGAAAGGCTCTCTTCTGTAACAGTAAATAAATTCTATTGATTCTCAGGTCATGCCATGGATTACCATTTCTTGGTATAACATCCAATTGGTTGTAAATGCACTAACTCTTAAAAATGAGACTTAGTTTTCCTCATTTGTAATTTCTGTACCTACACATTCTTTCTGAATGCCAGTGCTATAAAATGTTAATGGAAATTTCCATGAAACCGTTAGAGCTGATTGAACAAGGGAAATGAGGGTGGAAAGGCTGGGGCTGAGGGAGTTTGCATGATTGCTGCCCATGGTCCATAATTGCCAACTGGTGTTAAAGTGCCACTTCTAAGCAGCCATGGAATCAGTCCCCTGCAGTATTTAGTGAAAACTACCTTCCGAGTCAAAGTTATTATCACTGGATTAAGGGGAAAATGGGTGCTTTCTAATCAGAGAAAACCTTTTATTTAAATCCCTGATCACCTCTGTTGCTGTCCTGGGGATGCCAAGCTCCCCAACCCTGAGCTTCTATTTCCTTACCTTGTTATGAAATGGGGACGGTTACTCCTGGATTTCAAAGAATAGACAACAGTTTTGTGAGTCTGCCATGGAAATGGAATTCAGAACAGCAATCTGTTTTGAGCCCGCCTCAGACCATGTTACAGCCACACAATAAAAAAGCAGTTTTTATTTGGAAAGTTAGACTTACTGTTCTTAAGTGCATTAGCCAGCTTAGAAATGTTATCCTCTAGATGGGATCCATATAATTGCTTACTACTAGCATTCAGAAAGTGTCTATCTATGTTTTATTGACTATGCAAAAGCGTTTGATTGTGTGGATCATAACAAATTATGGATAACACTTCGGAAAATGGGAATACCAGAACACCTAATTGTTCTCATGAGAAATCTGTACATGAACCAGGAGGCAGTTGTTCGAATAGAACAAGGAAACATTGAGTGGTTTAAAGTTGAGAAAGGTGTGCATCAGGGCTGTATACTTTCACCCTATCTCTTCAATTTATACGCTGAGCAAATAATCCGAGAAGCTGGACTTTATGAGGAAGAACACGGCATCAAGATTGGAGGAAGACTCATTAACAACCTGCGTTATGCAGATGACACCACTCTGCTTGCTGAAAGTGAAGAGGATTTAAAACTTTTACTGATGAAGATCAAAGATCATAGCCTTCAATATGGGTTACGACTAAACATCAACAAAATCCTTACGACTGGGTCAGCAGGCAACTTCACAATCAATGAAGAAAAGATTGAGGTTGTCCAAGATTTTGCTTGGCTTGACTCTATAATCAACACTGGTGGAAGCAGCAGTCAAGAAATCAAAAGACGCATTGCTCTAGGAAAAGCTGTGGCAAAAGATCTCTTTAGGGTATTGAAAAGCGAAGATGTCACATTGAAGACGAAGGTGAGTCTAACTCATGCCATGGTATTTTCAGTGGCATATGGTTGTGAAAGCTGGACATTGAACAAGAGAGACAAAAAGAATTGATGTTTTTGAATTGTGCTAGACACATTTATTGAATATACCATGGACCACCAAAAGAACCAACAAATCTCTCCTAGAAGAAGTGCAACCAGAGTGCTCCTTGGAAGCAAGAATGGCCAGACTGCATCTTACATATTTCGGACATGTAGTCAGGAGAGATCAATCCCTGGAGAAGGACATGTTTGGGAGAGTGGCAGGTCAATGCAAAAGAGGAAAACCCTCCACCATGGATGGATTGACAGTGTCTGCAACAATGGGCTTAAACATAAATTAAGATCATTTGCCTGGCACAGAATAGATAAGTGTTTCGATCTGCTGTACATAGGGTCACTATGAGTCAGACTGGACTTGATGGCACCTAACAACAACAACAAGCATTCTTAATTTTTTCCGATCTTCATGTATCCCGTGTATCATAATAAAAAAGGGATTCATGGAAAGAAAGGTGATTCTAGTAAACTTTAAATCAGTTTAGGGGCTTTCCATCATGGTTTATATCCCATACTATTATTAAATATTTAATTGTAAAATAGGTGCAAAGCAATTTTAATAAGAATTATTTAAGAATCATTCTTCAGCTATTCCTAAATTTTAGAATAGATTTAAGATGTAAATACTATTAAGATGTATTAGTACTAAGATGTAAGTACCAACATTTATAAAAGGCAGAGAAGTGGCCAACTGCATCAGTAACTTGAGTTCTAAATGTCTGAGGTAGTGAAAAGGAATGTTGTTGTTGTTAGGTGCCATCGAGTTGGTATCCGACTCATAGCAACCCTCATAAGGTTTTCAATGGCTGACTGTTTCGGGATTGCCTTGGGAGTGGATTGCCAGGTCCTTCTCCCATTTTTGTGTTGCTGGGAATTGAACTCGGGCCCGCAGAGACTGTAGCACAGCACTCTACCAGCTGAGCTAAATACCAGCCCCAGTGAAAAGGAATAGCTAACACATATTAAATGTCCACATATGTATCAGACACTGCGCTAAGTGCTTCATCTATATTATTTAAAAACATTTTTACAACAATGTGTTAGATACTATTATCATTTCACTTTTGTAGGTGAGAAAACAAGCTTGAAATGTTAATTGATTTGTCCACAGTGACAAGATGAGGCTCGGATTTGACGTAGATGATCTGACTGTGAGAGTTACCACCTCCTTAAGTTAAGACAAATATGTCCTGGGCTATGAAGATTTCATTTTGAGAAAATTGTATATAATTATCTATAGTGTCAACAATTTCTTCCACCTAAATGTGAATTGCCTACAGCTGTAGCCCTGTGGCATCCGATCCCGTCAGATCTCGGAAGCTAAGCAGGGTCAGGCCTGGTTAGTACCTGGATGGGAGACCACCTGGGAATACCAGAAGCTGTAGGCTTGGGAGAAGGACCTGGCAACCCCCTCCCAAAAATCAATCTGCCATTGAAAACCCTATGAACAGCAGAGAAGCACTGACAATAGTGTTTCCCCTGTTGTACAGAGGGTCGCTATGAGTCGGATACTTACTCCACGGCACCTAACAACAACAACAACAACAACAACAACAAATGTGAATTAGGTCTGGGATTTAGCTCAGTTGGTAGAGCGCTGCGCTACAGTCTCTAAGGTCCTGAGTTCCATTCCCAGCCCTGCAAAAATGGGAGAAGGATGTGGCAACCCACTCCCAAGGCAATCCCAAAACAATCTGCTATTGAAAACCCTATGAGGGTCGGTATGAGTCAGACAGGACTCGACAGCACCTAACAACAAATGTGAATTCCAGGCCAGGCATGGTGGCACACACCTGTAGCCTGTAATCCCAGTGACTCAGGAGGCAGAGGTAAGAGGATCAAAAGTTTGAGGCCAAAGGCAGCTTGTGTATCTTTAAGAGACTAACTCAGAATAAAAAAAAATTAAAAATGGGTTTGAGGTACAGCCCAGTGGTAGAGTACTTGGAGAATACAGGCAAGGCCCTGGGCTCAGCCTCCAAGTACCTCAAAAATAAACAAATAATAAGTAAATGTGAATTATAACCATCCACTCAACTTTTTGGAGAGCTATGACTTTCCTGGCCCCCATCCAAACTCTACCATCCCCTGTGCGTTTCTAGGAACAGTAAGCAACTAAATGTGTTCTGGCTTTAAGCCTCGATATTCATTTAAACCTAATACTCAAATTATGCTTCACTGTGCAGTTCTGTCTTGGCACAGGAGTTTTCTTTATTACTTTCAAAAAGAATAATGAAAAAATAAATTGGCAGCAACAACCAAAAAAAAAAAAAAGAAAATCAAGCAAAAGCATTAGATTTAATCAGCAGATTTTTCATCAGCAGATGAAATTATTGTACAGATGCATTAATTAAAAAGCCTCAGGAAAAAATTGAGAATTAAGTTATAACTCTTAAGGGTAGGGTCTCCTTAGAGATTGCTGAATATGTTTTAGAGGCTCATGCTCTGGATGGACCATTATATAACTGGAAGTTGCTTACGTAGCATTGCCTTAGCTAATAAACAGGAATTACCTTAGCTAATACGCAGGAATTAGGAATAGAAGTGCTAAAAGCATAGTGTAGTGCACTAGAATTCAGTTAGGTATAATCATTTATTGGATAAGAATTGGAGTGAAAAGTATTTTTTGTAATGACTGTTCTCCCTTACAGTATCTCATGTGGTGGTACATTTTCAGAATTTGACTCTTAACATTTAATTATACCAAGTTCAGTATAAAGTGGAAAAAACTGGGTTTTTTGTTTCATTCATTACATGATTTTGTAATATTATATTAGTGTTATTGATTACAAATGTGAAATTCCAATATTTTGAAGAATGTGTGAAATTAGCTTGTGGAAAGATGTTCTAAAATTTGGTAATCAGGCTGCATTCTATGTTATGTTACTTTTGTGCCCTCATACTGTATATCTACTATGATTTTCACAGCATTTAAAATATGACAGAATTTGTTGACTTAGTGAATATTTATTGGTTAGAAGGTTTAAGGACCCTTACGTGTCTATCAGTTTGCTCTACTTTGGGGGCGTGCTTGGTGTTGTGATGCCTAAAGGTATGCCACTGGTATTTCAAGCCAGATACAGAAGAGGGCATGGAATCAGAGACATCATTGCTGATGTCAGATGGATATTAGCTAATCACAGAGAATATCAGGAAAATGTCTGTTTTATCAACTATGCAAAGGCATTTGTGTCGGGGCCCAGCATGGGAAGGGGAGAGCCGAGGATGAAGGAGACGAAGAGGCCAAGACTGATGGTCTTGAGCTAAACTTTATTCTCTATACTCATGCTTATATAGCGACTCAAGGAGATACTAAAAATAGCTCACAAAGGTAACTGCAGTGCAATGGACTTTGTAACAGTCATAAAGTTTACAATCAACTTAGCTT